>JAUMJL010002691.1:0-11734 GCA_033558185.1 Dromococcyx pavoninus
GGTCTTTTCCGGCGTGGCATCTGCCCGCTTCCGAGATGGCGCCGGAGTGCGGGCGCTGATTGCTCGAGAGACGCGGTTCGCTTCCGGTCGAGGGAGGGAGGGGAGGGCGGCGGCGGCGGCGGCGGCCATGGAGCGGAGGCACCGGCGGGGACGGCAGGGGAGGGGGCGCCGCGGCCGCCGGCCTGAGGTGAGGCGGGGGCCGTGGGGAGGAGGAGGAGACCGGGCCCGGCTGCGGGGGCCTGGGGCAGGGCGGGGGGCCGGACGCGGGGGGTGATGGGGAGCACCGGGGCCGCTGCCGAGGGCGGGGGGTACAGGAAGGGGGCGCAAGGCCTCTCGGCTGAGGAGGCCCGAGCTGTGTCACGGGGGGGGCCCGGGGACGGCGGGGACGAGGCCTGCGGGGAGGGGGGGGGGGGAGGGGGAAGGACAGCGGGGAGGAGGAGGCCGAGAGGCCCCGGGGCAGGCGGGGAGGGCAACGGGGTCCTTGGGACGGAAAGGGGATGGAGCACGTAGGGAGGGGGAGCACGGGCTCCGGGGAGGAAGTGGCGGGGACGGGGGGGCCTGGGAGGATAGGCAGGGGTTCAAGAGACCCCGAGGTGCGGGGGGAAGGGTCCGCGGAGCAGATGGGGAGGAGGAGGTCGGGGATCCCGGGATGGGGATCCCGGGATGAGGGAGTGTGACGGGGAGGAGGAGGTTAGGGGGCCCTGGGATGGGTGGAAAGGGGGACAGGGATGGTAGCAGGGAACCCCCGAAATGGGTGGGAACCAGGACAGGCGACCCCAGGGCAGATGAGAAGGAGAACAGCGGGGAGGGGGAGGTTGGAGGGCCCCGGGGCAGGTGGGAAGGAGGAGGTTGGGGTTTCTGGGGTGGGAGGGGTTTGGGGACCCCGAGACTGGTGGGGAGGAGGAGGTCAAGGGGACAGGGACAGAGGACCCCGGGTGGGCAAGGAGGGGATTGAGGACAGGGACAGCGAGACAGGGAGGGGGAGGTTGGGGTGGGTGGGGAGGGGGAACAGTGGGCTCTGGGGCAGGTGAGGACTGCCAGGGGGAGGGAGGGTCCTGCTTGCCCCGTGGAACTGGGCTGTTAAGGCTGATGCCCTTGAGCGGGTCCTGTGCCAAACCTCGTGTTCACCACCTCTAGGGCACATCGGGGTCTTTGGCTGAACATGGAGCCCTGTGAAGCAGCAGGGTGGGGGAGGCTGTGCCTGCTGCCCAGCTCCTGCTCCAGCCTAGTTTGTGCAGGATTTGGGGGAGGCAGCACAAAGCTGGGGGTGCAGGGGGAGCACCTCTGCCTCATCGATCACAGATGGTTATGAATCTTCAGTGAGGCTGGGTTTATATCCTCTCCCATCCTGTAAAGGCTTTGAAAACGGAGCTGCCTGCTTTAGGCTGGCTTTGGTATAGTGTGGCACAGAGAAAAGGCTTTGAATTTGAGGCACTCGTGGTGGATTCACTCGATCTCGTGCTTTCCCACTCAAGCAGATCTCCACAGGCAACTGGGGCCTGGCAGGGTGGCCTCACTGCCAGCTGCTGGACACTTCCCAGGCCGTGGAGATGAGGAATTAGTATGCCAGGCAGGAGACACCCTTGGCCAGGGCACACAAGGGCTTTGTAAGGCCCTGTCTTTATTTGCCAGAGAGTCCTATTTGGATACAGCTACAGCAGAACCGGTGTGGAGGGAGGATCGATGTGGGTGAACTGGGGGGTCCCCACGAAGTTGCAGTTGTGTTTAGGAGGCTGGAACTGCATCCCATAGGTTGAAGCACAAAGGAGTGAGGGAGCAGGAGTCTGCCTGGTGATTCTCTGCTTCGATTGCTGGGCAGGAATTCTAGAAACACTGTTCTGCTTGTGGTGAGGAGTCACTGCTGTAGAGATCTATTGAGTTGTTCCAGTGTTGGGGTGCAGAATGGCTCTGTGACCTGGGGGGAAGCTGCTCTGTGTGTGGTTCCTTTGGAGGGCAGGTCAGATCTTTCGAGATGATGAGAGAGCTGAAGCACCTTCCATACAAGGCCAGGCTGGGAAAGTTGGGGTTGTTCAACCTGGAGAAGAGAAGGCTCTGGGGAGAGCTTAGAGCAGCCTCCCAGGACTGAAAGGGGCTCCAGGAAAGCTGGAGAGGGGCTCTTGGTCAGGGAGTGCAGGGATAGGATGAGAGGGAAGGGTTTTGAGCTGAAAAAGGGGAGATGGAGATGAGATCTTGGGGAGAAATGTTTTGCTGTGAGGATGGGGAGGCCCTGGCCCAGGTTGCCCAGAGCAGTGGTGGCTGCCCCATCCCTGGAGGTGTTCAAGGTCAGGTTGGATGGGCTTTGAGGTGCCTTCCCACCCAAACCATTCCATGATTAGTGAATCAGCAATGCTGTAATTATAATTAAAGCAATATACCTTTCATTTAGACAAGCCCTGCTATTTCTTATCCCTTATCACACTCCGGTGGCTGTGACAGTGAAGCAGTTTTCCTCGTGCTGGGTGACACAGGAGTTCCGTGGCCCTCTCTGGTGGACCTGGATGCCCTTGGGGTATTTTTGACTCCAGAGCTGTGGCAGCTGGTGCTGCTGTTTAATGCAAAGCAAACACATTGCTGGCAGAGGGGCAGCAGCACCCCCAGCATTTCACAATCCTCACTTCTTCTCTGGGCCAGAGGTAAATCAGTGCCCCTTGGTTCGTTATTGCATTTCCCCTCAGGCAGCTCCTGGTTGAGTTCTCTCCGTGAAGGCTCTAATCTAGAGGGGGGTGTTTACCCCACAGCCTTTCTGCACTCTGTGGGTAGTGTGAAACTGGCCCAGATCAGTGCTGGCATTAATCCCAGCTCTCACCCAGTCTGGATTCAAAGTGAATCTGGTTTCAGGTCTCTACATTTGGGAGACTCATCCCAGCTCCTTGGTACCACTCTGCTCTCTAGTGGTCCAACTTGTGCCTGATGCAGACCATCTGGAGCCCCGAATCTGAGCCACGATGCAGCTGCAGTAGGGTCCTCTCTAAACATTTAGCAGTCTGGTGTTCCTGCAGACCAGCTTTTGGAATGAAAAGTCCATCCTTTTGGTTGGTGGAATGATCAGTGTGGTGTTGGGTTTGTTCTTTGAGGCCCTGCAAGGAGCTCGGTGTGCACCAAGTTAGGGACATTACAGCCAAAAGGGAGCTGCCTGGGAAGCAGCTGCTGCTGAGGGCCAGAAGGTGTGGAATGAGACACCAAGATAGCACCTCAGGGCCAGGGCCACACTTGGGGAGGGTGCACTGGAGGGTCTGGATCAGGACCCCCTCCTCGTCCCTCTGGTTCTGGCTGAATGCTGGACCAGGACACCTCATCCCTCTGGTCCTGGCTGGATGCTGGACCAGGGCCCCTCCTCATCCCTCTGTCCTGGCTGGATGCTGGACCAGGACCCCTCCTCATCCCTCTGGTCCTGGCTGAATGTCACCACAGTAGGAAGGACAGCAGGGCCCTGAGGTCATCACAGCACAGTCAGAGCTCAGCTGAGCAATCCTTGGGTTTCTCTTTTCAGGATCTTGGCCATCAGCGTGGAGACTCTGTGTGACCGTTTACATTTCCCTTGTTTTTCCATCCCTGCTTTTCTTTTCACGCCTTCTCTTCCCTCTTCCTTCTTGTTTCAGAACCTGGACCTGAGAAGTGACCTCCTGACACCTGGGAGCATCACAGACTCGGAATGACCAGGGAGAAGTTGCTGTTGTTGCCAGTCCATCTTCCTGCGTCTTTGTTAAAAGGTAGTGCTTGCTGTTGGAGCTGTGCTCTTAGAATCATGGAATCATTAATGTTGGAAAAGACCTCCCAGCTCATCCAGCCCAAGCCTCAGCCCAGCCCCACTGTGCCCACTAAACCATGTCCCAAAGTGCCACAGTCACACGTTTTTTTAACCCCTCCCAGGGATGGAGACTCCCCCACTGCCCTGGGCAGCCTCTGCCAGGGCTTCACCACTCTCTCAGTAAAGGAATTTTTCCCAATATCCAGTCTAAACTTCCCTGGCACAACCTGAGGCTGTTTCCTCTCATCCCATCACTTGTTCCTTGGGAGCAGAGCCCAACCCCTGCCTGGTTCCAGTGTCCTTTCTGGGAGCTGCAGAGAGCGATGAGGTCTCCCCTCAGCCTCCTCTTCTCCAGACTAAACACCCCCAGGTCCCTCAGCTGCTCCCAGAATCCCTGTTCTCCAGCCCCTTCCCCAGCTCCATTCCCTTCTCCAGATGTTCTCCAGCCCCTCAAGGTCTTTCTTGGGAGTGAGGGGCCCAAAACTCTCCCCAGGATTCCAGGTGTGGCCTCACCGGGGGGGACAAACCCATCCCTGCTCCTGCTGCCACCCCATGGCTGATCCAAGCCAGGGTGCTGGTGGCCTTTTTGGCCACCTGAGCCACTGTTGGCTCCTGTTCAGCTGCTGCTGCCCAGCACCCCCAAAGTACTCCCCTGCTCTTCCTCTGTGGATCCCAACCTGCTTTGCAGCTGTTGCACCTGCTGAAAGCCTTTCTCCTTTCAGATGCCAGCGCTTCCAGTCTAGGCTAGGAGGGCTGAGCCTGGAGCTGCTCTGTGCTTCTGAGGGAGATCTGGGGTTGCCTCCTCTCCTACCCAGCTCCAAAGAACCATGGAGGACAAACGCAACATCCCCATCATCGAGTGGGAGCACCTGGACAAAAGGAAATTCTACGTCTTCGGGATTTGCATGACGATGATGATCCGGGTGAGCGTTTACCCTTTCACGCTCATCCGGACGCGGTTGCAGGTTCAGAAGGGCAAGAGCTTGTACAAAGGGACTTTTGATGCCTTTGTGAAAATCCTACGGACAGAAGGGACGGTTGGGCTCTACCGTGGCTTCTTGGTGAACACCTTCACCCTGATCTCCGGGCAGTGCTACGTGACGACGTACGAGCTCACTCGCAAGTACGTCTCGCGCTACAACAACAACAACGCCGTGAAGTCGCTTGTGGCCGGCGGCTCGGCCTCCTTGGTGGCCCAGAGCATCACGGTGCCCATCGACGTCATCTCCCAGCACCTCATGATGCAGAGGAAAGGGGAAAGCATGGGCAGGTTCAAGGTGCAGAACCAAGATGGCAAACGGATGGTGGTTTTTGGCCAAACCAAGGACATCATTGTACAGATTTTCAAGGCCGATGGGTTCAGAGGCTTCTACAGGGGCTACGTGGCCTCGTTGCTCACCTATATCCCCAACAGTGCAGTCTGGTGGCCCTTCTACCACTTCTATGCTGGTAAGTGAAAGGAGACGTGGAATGTGTCTTATCCCAGGAGATCTGGAAGCCTCTCATATGGTCTCTAAAATCGTGGACCAGCACAATTTAATTTGGGGTGGGAGCAGAACCTGTCTTGAAACCGATAGCTGTATCGGGTTTAAATGGATTTAGTTAGTGTTGTGTTGGGTTATAGGTTGGACTTGATGATCTCAGAGGTCCTTTCCAACCTTGTCATACTGTGATACTGTGATACTGGATTCTGCTGGTGTTGGGTGGAAGTTGAAGAGCAGAATTAAAGAGTAAGGGTCTGAGAGGACTTGGTGTCTCTAAGCAAGAGGGACTCGATGAGTCTCCTTTAACTTTCTCTTCCACTAATCCCAAATAACTTGGGCACAGAGGGGAGGGAGGCTGTTGTCTGGCATTGGGCAGAGCCACCTTGTAAGTATAATTCATCTTTCAGTTGACACAGGCTCAGGAGTCTCCTGTATGGCCAAAAGACATGCAGAGCCACAAATCTCCAAGCCAAACCAAACAACAGGCAGAGACAAAGGCCACATAATCCATGGGTTTGTGTCTTGCTTCAGTTTCCATAGCTTTGAAGCTGGCACCGAGCCTCGTGGTATAAAACTACACTGAACAGTGTGTTCTCTCTCCCTGGCTCAGCTCCTGTAATCCTTAGGGTGTTCCCAAATCCTAAAGATATCGGCCAGCTAAGATTTATTCCCCCCATTAATCCTTTAGATTTCTGTTGTGCAGCTTTGCACTCGGTTTTTAGGCCAATATTTACCTAATAGTGATCTGTCTAAAAGTGATGATAACGAGAGGCTTAGATTTCGCTGTGTGAGGCTTAAACTATGTCTGGGAAATCACCTGCTTTAAGGATGCTGCTGTCCTGAGTTTGCTTTCCAGAGTGGGCACATCCTGGTAACCATGGGGAGCATCAGTGCTCCATTTAAACAACAGCCACAGGTTGGGATGTTGGTCCAGTCTGAACTTTTTGGGAGCGCTCCCTTCCCTCTCCACATCAACAGTTTTTAATACCAAAATCCACTGGGTGAATTGTAAACTTCCATGCCAAAAAGATTCAAAAGTGGACATCTATGAGCAAGCAGGTTGGTATGGAGGGAACAGTGTGTGCCTCTTTGAGGTGTCTGCTCTCTTTCCTGCTCTTCTGCAGTGGAAATCAAGGTCATAGAATCATGGAATGGGTTGGGTTGGAAGGGACCTGGAAGCCCATCAAGTTCCAACCCCCTTGCCATGGGCAGGGACACCTCCCACTGGATCAGGGGGCTCCAAGCCCCATCCAACCTGGCCTTGAACACCTCCAGGGATGGGGCAGCCACCACTGCTCTGGGCAACCTGGGCCAAGGCCTCCCCACCCTCACAGCAAAACATTTCTCCCCAAGATCTCATCTCAATCTCCCCTCTTTCAGCTCAAAACCTTTCCCCCTTGTCCTATGCCAGTGTTCTCTGATAAAGAACCCCTCCCCAGCTTTCCTGGAGCCCTTTTCAGTACTGGAAGATGATGCTAAATATGAGCCCCTGCTGTCAGTGCATCTCCACCTTGGCTGCCTTGTCCAGCCCTCTGTCCCAGGGAACCATGCAGAGCTCACTGACCCTTCCTCAGGGTCAGAATCCACTGCTGGCAGCGATGCAGATCCGTGTTCGGGGTCACCAGCAGAGCAGCTCCTGTCCCTCATGCCAGGCAGACACAAACACCACATCATCCAAAGAAACAGGGACTCTTGGACCATCTTCCATACAACTTTAGCCAATAAAAGTGTGGGAGATTCAAATCCTGTTTGCCAGGCAGCAGGAGCAGAAGGAGGAACGAGCAGCACATAGCACTTATCTCCTTAGAGATCCCATGGCTGGTGCCACGTGGCTGTCTCATACACCGCGTGCTGGGTGGCAGAGACAGATTTCTGGGGCTGTGCCAATCTCTGCAGACAACTCCTTGTCTAAAGGTTTCCCACTGGGGGGGTGGATTGTTTCCGTGCTGCGTTTTGGGATCACACAAGCTCTTCCTGCCCTGGTTTGAGCTGATCAGAGGCTGCACGATGGAGCGCTGAGCCCCCAGGGTGTTTGTGGGCTCAGATCACTCTCAATTGGCAGGAGGAGTTAAGGAACTGGTACTGATCACTTGTCTGAAACCTTTCCCTCTCCTGTTCCCAGAACAGCTTTCCAGCCTGACTCCTAAAGACTGTCCCCATCTCCTCCTGCAAGCTATATCGGGGCCGCTTGCAGCCGCAACGGCTTCCACGCTCACCAACCCGATGGATGTGGTCAGGGCTCGGGTTCAGGTAAGCTCAGCCTGCCTGGGGTGTCTGTCCACAGCCACAGCACTGATGCAGGGTGGGGCTCTGCTCTTTGATCTTTGTGGCTTCAGGTAAAACAACCTCATTTCTGGCTCTCCTCGTGGGTGGCTTTGTCCTGGATATCGCGCTGCTTAATTTGCACTCGGTGTTAGCAAGAGGCGAGAGGCAGCTCAGGTGGCAAGGCTGGCATTCCCTGCTTGGGCTGCTCAGATGAGGTTCCCTGGCAGATAGAATCATGGAATCATTTAGGTTGGAAAAGACCTCTCAGCTCATCCTGTCCAACCCTCAGCCCAGCCCCACGCTGTGCCCACTAAACCATGTCCTCAAGTGCCACAGCCACACGGTTTTTGAACCCCTCCAGGGATGGCGACTCCCCCACTGCCCTGGGCAGCCTCTGCCAGGGCTTCACCACTCTCTCAGTAAAGGAATTTTTCCCAATATCCATTCTAAACCTCCCCTGGAGCAACTTGAGGCCATTCCCTCTCATCCCATCACTTGTTCCTTGGGAGCAAAGCCCGATCCCCAATTGGCTCCAACCTCCTGTCCAGGAGCTGCAGAGAGCAATGAGGTCTCCCCTCAGCCTCCTCTTCTCCAGACTAAACACCCCCAGGGCCCTCAGATGCTCCCAGAATCCCTGTTCTCCAGCCCCTTCCCCAGCTCCTTTCCCTTCTCCAGATGTTCTCCAGCCCCACAAGGTCTTTCTTGGAGTGAGGGGCCCAAAACTGAACCCAGGATTCGAGTTCCAGGGGGACGATCCCATCCCTGCTCCTGCTGCCACCCCATGGCTGATCCAAGCCAGGATGCTGGTGGCCTTCTTGGCCTCCTGGGCCACTGCTGGGCTCATGTTCAGCCACTGTCAACCAACACCCCCTGTGTCCTTTTCCTCTGGGCACCTTTCTGGCTGCTCTTCCCCAAGCCTGGAGCGTTGCCTGGGGTTGTTGTGGCCCAAGTGCAGGACCTGACACTCGGCCTCGTTAAACCTCATGCAACTTACCTGGGCCCTCAATCCAGCCTGTCCAGATCCCTCTGCAGAGCCTTCCTGCCCTCCAGCAGACCCAAACTCCCACTCGGTGTGGTGTCCTGCAGAAAAGGAGAGGTATTTCCAGCAGTATCAGTTCTCGGGCTGTCGTCTTGATCCAGCTCCTTCTAGAAAGGAACAGATGGGAGGAAGGAGGAGACAGGTCTGAGAACCTCACCTTGCTGCATCTTTGGGAATTGTTGCTTCCCCCTAGCCTCAGGGAGCTCTGGAGACTGGATCTTGGACTCGCTGATCTGTAGGCTCTAGAGTCCTCGGAACCCCAGAGCAGCTCCACTTGAAGTCTGGCAGCTCCGTGACCGTTTGTTTTGGCTTTGCAGGTGGAAGGCAAGAGCTCCATCATCCTCACGTTCAAACAGCTCCTGGCGGAGGAGGGTCCCTGGGGCCTGACCAAAGGCCTCTCTGCCCGCATCATCTCGGCCACCCCTTCCACCATCGTCATCGTGGTGGGCTACGAGACCCTGAAGAAGCTCAGCCTCCGCCCGGAGCTGGTGGATTCCAGACACTGGTAGAGGCAGCCGGTGGGAGAGACCCCTCCCTCTGACCCCGGGATCTGGCAGCTGGGAGGAGAGGGAACCACCCCGCTGGCTCCTTTGGCTCTGGCTGCTTCCACAGTGCGAGGCAGGAGCGAGAGCGACTGCGATTCCCCTCGGAGATCCGATTTCACACAGTGCTCTGCTGCTGTCTCTGGCTTAACACCATCCAGCTGTGACTGGGTGTGCAAACTCGTCCTGGCCAGTCCCTAACTCTCTTTTTCTTTTTTAAATTAAAAGACTCGCTGGCTGAAGGAAAAAAAAAAGCCAGTTTATTCTTTAAATTATTTCAATCTTTGCCAAACTTCCCAGGAAGGGGGGTTCTGCCAGGCTGCCCGGGGCCTGTGGGTGGGTCGGGTGCCGACTGCAGCTGCACCACAGCTGGAAGAACAGAACAGACCAGTTGAATTTCTCCATTTATTTCTAGAAGATGCGAGGCAAGAGTACCCTGGAACCCCTCTAAGACCTTATTTACTGCGTTTTGAGTAGATCTGTACATACCTTGTCTGTATGTTCTTGGGAAACCTTTTCCTGTCTCTCATCCTTCAGACAGCAAGGCCGATAGGAGCAGAACTGGCTGTTTGTGATTAGCTGATGGCAATTTTGACACCTAACCTATGTTTTTAATCTGTTGTTATTTAATTTTTTTTAATGTAGGGAAGCTTATTCTGATTTCAATTGGGGGGGGGGGTTGCTGAGCCCTTGTGCTGTGGCCTTGTTCAATGTGAGTGTCCGTCCTGCATGTTCAGGGTGGCTCCTGCCACTTCCCACCTTTAGTTTAAGCACAAAGAGTTTGGAAGTGTCAGATTGCTGAGATGAGAACCGATGTGATTTGAGCTACTGCTGGATGTGAGGTGGGGAAGAAAAAGCTTGCACTGGTTTTTGATCCAGTTCAAACCCGACTGGCGTGTTCATATTGAATAAGAAGTAATGGTTTGCTGATAACTGTGTAAGTTTAAATCCTGCTTATCCTGTTTGGGAAGGGCAAGGACGGTTCTTTGCACACTCTGCTGGATCAAAACCTTAAGCCATGCTCTGTGTTTCTTACCAGATGCAAACTTGCACTCGAGCAGTGAAGCAAGAGGAGAGGGGGATGCAGGGATTGTTTGACTTTGCTCTGCTGGTCCCGGTGTTTGAGTTTTCCCTCTCCTGATGCCAGCCTACGTGTGGTGCCCATCCCAGTTCGCTGGGTGTCTGGGAGTGAGGATGAATAAATAAGAGATGTGTTGCTGCCTCTGTTCAGCTCACTGCTGTGATAATGAGTTCCTGGTTGTAGCATTGATCCTGCCAGGCTCTTAGAGCTCTCTTTTTCACCTGGGAACTGCCAAGTGTGGCTCTTACCTTCGTTCCACCATCGGAACTCCAGCCCGTGCCGAGACTGGCTGTGACTCTGGAGCTGGGATCGGGATAGACAGAGGCTGCTGCAGCTGGAGAGACACTTTGATGTTTAAGGGCTGAACCTGGCTACATGATCAGCTCTCTTAGTGCGTGCAGATGAGTCATCAAAGGCCTTTTAACCCCACCTGATTTCTGCAGCGTTAAATACAGTGATGTCTGCCAGAGAGCAGCTGGCAGAGCTGTTCAGAGAGCTCATTCGCAGGCTGCTGCGGTTTTCCTGTTTAAAGGCTCTTTCTGTAACAGTGGATTCTGCTCTAAAAAACAGGACAGCAGCATCACAAGATTGCAAGGAAATATCTGAGCGTGCAGCAGCCCTGTTCCCATGCAGGCGGTAGTAATACCAGTAATAAAAGAAACACCAGTAACCAGGCCCTGCTGGTTCCCAGCAGGGTGAGTCTCAGTGGGTGAGGTACTCTTAAGCTTAATATTCCTCTTAACCAGCAAAGATCTCGACAATGAATAAATATCTGAGACTTCCAGTTTGAGGCTTGATGTACCAGCACGATGGGGGAGTGGGAGCTGCCTGGATTCTGTCATTTCACAGCAATGCTTCTTGATGTTAAGATTGCCTCCGAGGAGGGACCTGGACACAAGGGGAGGAACTGCACAAGCCAGAAGAAAAACAGGATACAGCAGGTGTAATGCCTGAAATGTGGATTAGGAAGAAGCCCAGACCCCTTTACAGACCAAGGTTGGGGCTGGTTTGCTCCCACACGCAGAGTCCTGATGGGAAAATGTGTGGGATCTGCTGCTTCTCCCTCTGTCTTGCTCAGATGGTTCCTTCTCTGGGCTCAGATGGTTCCTTCTCTGGGCTCCATCGATGCATTTCATTAAGTGGTTGGGAACGTTGGTTTCTCCGTGGGGTGGGGGTGTCTGGGGGATCCTCGGGGAGGCGGGGTGGGTGTTCTCTGTGTCCTGCCAGGGTGCGACGAGGGAGCCTTCCAGCCCCACGTGCGTTTTATTGCTTCTGTTGTTAAAGCTTAAACCGTTCTGCCCTGTCCGGAGGGGAGCCGAGACCTGCGAAGCCCCGCCCACAGCCAGCTAAGTCCCGCCCACAACCAGCCAAGCCCCGCCTCTGCAGTCACTCCCCGGTCGGCCACGCCCCCACCAGTCGAAGCCCCGCCCTTTTGTGAGAGAGGCCCCGCCCACCGCAGTGCCCTCGACCTCATCACCTGGTGCGTGAGGCCCCGCCCAGAGAGGCCTTGATTCTCGCGATCGAGGCCCCGATTCTCGCGATCAAGGCCCCGCCCACAGCCTCAGCTTCCCTGTC
>JAUMJL010002692.1:0-14861 GCA_033558185.1 Dromococcyx pavoninus
GTTTCCCTTCTTTCCGATTGGTCACACCTTCCCGCGCCGCGCCGCGATTGGCTCCCCCCTGCGCACGGTGGGCGTGTCCCCGTCCCCGTCTCTATCGCGGCGTGCGGCGGCGGCAGCGATGGCGGCCGCTTCTTCCCCAGCACCGGCGGCGGCGGCTCCGGCGGCGGCTCCGGCCCCGGGGGTCGGGCAGGGCCTGTCGCGGGTATCGAGCGGGAGGGACGTCAGCTGCGCCCCGGAAGTGGCGGCGGCTCTGGGGGCCGCGGCCCGGCAGGGTTTCGACTTCGTCTGCGCCCCCCTCTTCCACCCCCGGGCCCGGCGGGAACGGCTACGGGAGCCGGCGAGGAGCCGCCCGGGGCCTGCGACCAGGGCCGACCTCCTGCTGTGCGCCAGAGGTGAGACCAGTACGGACCAGTGCTCCCAGTAACCCCCCAGTAACCCCCCAGTGCCCCCCCCACCTCCTGCTGTGCGCCAGAGGTGAGACCAGTACAAACCAGTGCTCCCAGTAACCCCATAGTAACCCCCATAGTAACCTCCCAGTGCCCCCCCCACCTCCTGCTGTGCGCCAGAGGTGAAACCAGTACAAACCAGTGCTCCCAGTATCCCCCAGTAACCCCCCAGTATCCCCATAGTAACCCCCCAGTGCCCCCCCCACCTCCTGCTGTGCGCCAGAGGTGAAACCAGTACAAACCAGTGCTCCCAGTAACCCCCCAGTGTCCCCATAGTAACCCCATAGTAACCCCCCAGTGCCCCCCCACCTCCTGCTGTGCGCCAGAGGTGAAACCAGTACAAACCAGTGCTCCCAGTAACCCCCCAGTGTCCCCATAGTAACCCCCCAGTGCCCCCCCCACCTCCTGCTGTGCGCCAAAGGTGAGACCAGTACAAACCAGTGCTCCCAGTATCCCTCCAGTAACCCCCCAGTATCCCCATAGTAACCCCCCAGTGCCCCCCCCACCTCCTGCTGTGCGCCAGAGGTGAGACCAGTACAAACCAGTGCTCCCAGTAACCCCCCAGTGTCCCCATAGTAACCCCATAGTAACCCCCCAGTGCCCCCCCCACCTCCTGCTGTGCGCCAGAGGTGAAACCAGTACAAACCAGTGCTCCCAGTAACCCCCAGTAACCCCCCAGTGTCCCCATAGTAACCCCCAGTGCCCCCCCCACCTCCTGCTGTGCGCCAGAGGTGACACCAGTACAAACCAGTGCTCCCAGTAACCCCCCAGTGTCCCCATAGTAACCCCCCAGTCCCCCCCCACCTCCTGCTGTGCGCCAGAGGTGAAACCAGTACAAACCAGTGCTCCCAGTAACCCCCCAGTGTCCCCATAGTAACCCCCCAGTGCCCCCCCACCTCCTGCTGTGCGCCAGAGGTGAAACCAGTACAAACCAGTGCTCCCAGTAACCCCCCAGTGTCCCCATAGTAACCCCCAGTGCCCCCCCCACCTCCTGCTGTGCGCCAGAGGTGAAACCAGTACAAACCAGTGCTCCCAGTAACCCCCCAGTGCCCCCCAGTGCCCCCCCCACCTCCTGCTGTGCGCCAGAGGTGAAACCAGTACAAACCAGTGCTCCCAGTAACCCCCCAGTAACCCCCATAGTAACCCCCCAGTGCCCCCCCCACCTCCTGCTGTGCGCCAGAGGTGAAACCAGTACAAACCAGTGCTCCCAGTAACCCCCCAGTAACCCCATAGTAACCCCCCAGTGCCCCCCCACTTCCTGCTGTGCGCCAGAGGTGAGACCAGTACAAACCAGTGCTCCCAGTAACCCCCCAGTAACCCCCATAGTAACCCCCCAGTGCCCCCCCCACCTCCTGCTGTGCGCCAGAGGTGAGACCAGTACAAACCAGTGCTCCAGTAACCACCCAGTAACCCCCATAGTAACCCCCCAGTGCCCCCCCCACCTCCTGCTGTGCGCCAGAGGTGAGACCAGTACAAACCAGTGCTCCCAGTAACCCCCCAGTGTCCCCATAGGAACCCCCCAGTGCCCCCCCCACCTCCTGCTGTGCGCCAGAGGTGAGACCAGTACAAACCAGTGCTCCCAGTAACCCCCCAGTGTCCCCATAGTAACCCCCCAGTGCCCCCCCCACCTCCTGCTGTGCACCAGAGGTGAAACCAGTACAAACCAGTGCTCCCAGTAACCCCCCAGTGTCCCCATAGTAACCCCCCAGTGCCCCCCCCACCTCCTGCTGTGCGCCAGAGGTGAAACCAGTACAAACCAGTGCTCCCAGTAACCCCCCAGTGTCCCCATAGTAACCCCCCAGTGCCCCCCCCACCTCCTGCTGTGCGCCAGAGGTGAAACCAGTACAAACCAGTGCTCCCAGTAACCCCCCAGTAACCCCCATAGGAACCCCCCAGTGCCCCCCCCACCTCCTGCTGTGCGCCAGAGGTGAGACCAGTACAAACCAGTGCTCCCAGTAACCCCCCAGTAACCCTATAGTAACCCCCCAGTGCCCCCCCCACCTCCTGCTGTGCGCCAGAGGTGAAACCAGTACAAACCAGTGCTCCCAGTAACCCCCCAGTGTCCCCATAGTAACCCCCCAGTGCCCCCCCCACCTCCTGCTGTGCGCCAGAGGTGAAACCAGTACAAACCAGTGCTCCCAGTAACCCCCCAGTGTCCCCATAGTAACCCCCCAGTGCCCCCCCCACTTCCTGCTGTGCGCCAGAGGTGAGACCAGTACAAACCAGTGCTCCCAGTAACCTCCCAGTGTCCCCATAGTAACCCCCCAGTGCCCCCCCCACCTCCTGCTGTGCGCCAGAGGTGAAACCAGTACAAACCAGTGCTCCCAGTAACCCCCCAGTGTCCCCATAGTAACCCCCCAGTGCCCCCCCCACCTCCTGCTGTGCGCCAGAGGTGAAACCAGTACAAACCAGTGCTCCCAGTATCACCCCAGTAACCCCCCAGTGCCCACCCCGGCCCCTCCCAGTGCTCCCAGTAAGCCCAGTTCCCCCAGACTGGAACACGCTGGTGGTGGGGAAGGTCTCCCCCTGGATCCGGGCGGATTCGCCGCTGGAACACGAGCGCCGCAACTCCGAGGCCGTGAGTGCTCCCAGTACAGACCAGTACAGACCAGTACAAACCAGTTCCCCCCCGCACACCCTCCCAGTGTACACCGGTGCTTCCCAGTACAGACCAGTTCCTCTTACAGCCCTCCCCAGGCCTTTCCAGTACAGACCAGTGTCCGTGTTCCCCCTTCCCAGTGCCCCCCAGTCTGTCCCAGTCCCATCCCAGTGCCCCCATTCCCCTTCCCAGTGCCCCCCAGTCCCTCCCAGTCCCTCCCAGTGCCCCCCAGCCCCTCCCAATTCTCTCCCAGCCCCTCCCAGTCCTTCCCAGTGCTCCCCAGTGCCTCCCAGTGCCCCCTCATTCCCCATCCCAGTGCTCCCCATCCCCTACCAATCCCCTCCCAGTGCCCCCCAGTGCCCCCATTCCCCATCCCAGTGCTCCCCAATCCTTCCCAGTGCCCCCCAGTCCCCTCCCAGTGCCCCCATTTCCTCCCAGTGCCCCCCCATTCCCCATTCCAGTGCCCCCCAGCCCCTCCCAGCCCCTCCCAGTGCCCCCCAGTGCCTCCCCATTGCCCATCCCAGTACCCCCCAGCCCGTCCCAATCCCCTCCCAGTCCCTCCCAGTGCCCCCCAGTTCCTCCCAATCCCCTACCAGTGCCCCCCAGCCCCTCCCAATCCCCTCCCAGTCCCTCCCAGTACCCCCCAGCCCCTCCCAATCCCCTCCCAGTCCCTCCCAGTGTCCCCCAGCCCCTCCCAATTCCCTCCCAGTGCCCCCCAGTGCCTTCCAGTACCCTCCCAGTACCCTCCCAGCCCCTCCCAGTGCCCCCCCATTCCCCATCCCAGTGCTCCCCAGCTCCTCCCAGTCCCCTCCCAGTGCCTCCCAGCCCCTCCCAATCCCCCCCCAGTGCCCCCCAGTACCCTCCCAATCCCCCCCCAGTGCCCCCCAGTACCCTCCCAGCCCCTCCCAGTGCCCCCCAGTGCCCCTCCAATCCCCTCCCGGTACCCCCAGCCCCTCCCAATCCCCTCCCAGCCCCTCCCAGTGCCCCCCAGTGCCTCCCAGTACCCTCCTTACAGGCGCTGCTGCAGGAACTGGATTTTGGGGCCTACCTGGGGGTCCCCGCGTTCCTCCTGCCCCTCCCCCAGGCCGAGAACCCCAACCTGGCCCGGCTGCTGCTGGCACACCTGGAGAGCGGGCACCACAGCGCCTCGGTGACTGGGAGCACTGGGAGGGGACTGGGAGGGACTGGGAGGGGGGCTGGGCGCACCTGGAGAGCGGAAACCGCAGCGCCTCGGTGACTGGGAGCACTGGGAGGGGACTGGGAGGGGATTGGGGGGCACTGGGAGGGACTGGGGGCACTGGGAGGGGATGGGGGGGCACTGGTAGGGACTGGGGGGCACTGGGAGGGACTTGGGAGGAGACTGGGAGGGACTGGAAGGGGATTGGGGGGCACTGGGAGGGGATTGGGGGGAGACTGGGAGGGGATTGGGAGGCACTGGGAGGGGGAATGGGGGGCACTGGGAGGGACTGGGGGCACTGGGAGGGGATGGGGGGGCACTGGGAGGGACTGGGGGGCACTGGGAGGGACTTGGGAGGAGACTGGGAGGGACTGGAAGGGGATTGGGGGAGACTGGGAGGGATTGGGAGGGGACTGGAGGGGTATTGGGAGGGACTGGGAGGGAACTGGGGGGCACTGGGAGGGGATTGGGAGGCACTAGGAGGGGATTGGGGGGACTGGGAGTGACTGGGGGGCACTGGGAGGGACTTGGGAGGAGACTGGGAGGGACTGGGGGGCACTGGGAGGGGATTAGGGGGGACTGGAGGGGTATTGGGAGGGACTGGGAGGGGACTGGGGGGCACTGAGAGGGACTGGGAGGGACTGGAAGGGGATTGGGAGGCACTGGGAGGGGATTGGGGGGCACTGGGAGTGACTGGGAGGGGGACTGTGGGCACTGGGAGGGATACTGGGGACACTGGGAGGAACTGGGAGAGGAAGTGAGGTGGGTGGGGGTGGTTACTGGTGCATAGTGCCTCATACTGGTTTATACTGGGAGCCCAGGTGTGGGTCCGGGTGGCTGGGAGAGGTGGTGGGGGGTAACTGGGGGGGGGTGAGTGGGCTCTCACCGGTCCGTACGGGCCCGTACTGGGTTGTACTGGTTTGTACTGGTTTATACTGGTTTATACTGGTTTATACTGGTTTGTACTGGGGGGCCCAGGTGTGGGTCCGGGTGCCACTGGTGGCGCCCGAGGACGCCCGGGAGGAACTGGTGGAGAACGAGGAGACGGCGAGCGAGGAGGGGGGCGTGGCTGAGGAGAGGACCTGGCTGTGGTGAGGAACTGGGAGGGACTGGGAGGGACTGGGAAGGGACTGGGGGGGGATTGGGGGCACTGGGAGGGGGATTGGGAGGGACTGGGAGGGATTGGGAGGGACTGGAAGGGGATTGGGGAGCACTGGGAGGGGACTGGGGGGGGATTGGGGGCACTGGGAGGGGGATTGGGAGGGATTGGGAGGGACTGGGAGGGGATTGGGGGGCACTGGGAGGGGACTGGGAGGCTATTGGGGTGCTTAGGGGGCACTGGGAGGTTACTGGGAGGCACTGGGAGGGCGTTGAGGGGCACTGGGAGGGACTGGGAGGGGGAATGGGGGGGATTGGTGGGCACTGGGAGGGACTGGGAGGGGATTGGAGGGGAATTGGGGGGCACTGGGAGGGACTGGGAGGGGGATTGGGGGCACTGGGAGGTTACTGGGAGGCACTGGGAGGCCGTTGAGGGGCACTGGGAGGGACTGGGAGGGGGATTGGGGGCACTGGGAGGGACTGGGAGGGGATTGGGGTGCTTAGGGGGCACTGGGAGGTTACTGGGAGGCACTGGGAGGGCGTTGAGGGGCACTGGGAGGGACTGGGAAGGGGAATGGGGGGGATTGGTGGGCACTGGGAGGGACTGGGAGGGGATTTGGGGGCACTGGGAGGTTACTGGGAGGCACTGGGAGGGCGTTGAGGGGCACTGGGAGGGACTGGGAGGGGGACTGGGAGGGGATTGGGGGCACTGGGAGGGACTGGGAGGGGATTGGGGGCACTGGGAGGGACTGGGAGGGGGATTGGGGGCACTGGGAGGGACTGGGAGGGGATTTGGGGGCACTGGGAGGTTACTGGGAGGCACTGGGAGGGCGTTGAGGGGCACTGGGAGGGACTGGGAGGGGGAATGGGGGCGGATTGGGGGGCACTGGGAGGGACTGGGGGGGGATTGGTGGGCACTGGGAGGGGATTGGAGGGGAATTGGGGGCACTGGGAGGGACTGGGAGGGGATTGGTGGGGACTGGGGGGCACTGGGAGGGACTGGGAGGGGATTGGGGGCACTGGGAGGTTACTGGGAGGCACTGGGAGGGCGGTGAGGGGCACTGGGAGGGACTGGGAGGGGGAATGGGGGGGGATTGGGGGGCACTGGGAGGGACTGGGAGGGGATTGGAGGGGAATTGGGGGGCACTGGGAGGGACTGGGAGGGGATTGGGGGGCACTGGGAGGGGACTGGGAGGCACTGGGAGGGCGTTGAGGGGCACTGGGAGGGACTGGGAGGGGGAATGGAGGGGACTGGGAGGTTACTGGGAGGCACTGGGAGGGCGTTGAGGGGCACTGGGAGGGACTGGGAGGGGGACTGGGAGGGGATTGGTGGGGACTGGGGGGCACTGGGAGGGACTGGGAGGGGGATTGGAGGGGTTTGGGGGCACTGGGAGGGACTGGGAAGGACTGGGAATGGACTGGGAGGGGAAATGGGAGGGGAATGAGGGCACTGGGAGGGGACTGGGAGGGACTGGGGTGAACTGGGAGGGACTGGGAGGGGATTGGAGGCACTGGGAGGGACTGGGCGGGGGCGCTAGGGTTACTGGTGGGCCCTGGGAGCCAACTGGTGGGCACTGGGAGTTAACTGGTGGGTAACTGGGATCTAACTGGTGGGTAACTGGGATCTAACTGGTGGGTAACTGGGATCTAACTGGTGGGTACTGGTGTGTCCCAGGTGGCACAACTTCCGCACCCTGTGTGACTACAACAAGAGAGTGGGTGTGGGTGAGTGCCCAGTGCTCCCAGTAACCACCAGTAACCCCTCCCAGTAACCCCTCCCAGTAACCCCCAGTGCTCCCCCAGTGCTCCCAGTGACCCCCCCCCAGTGCTCCCCATCACCCTCCCAGTAACCCCCATTAACCCCCCCCACCAGTAACCCCCAGTGACCCCCCCCCCCCCACCCAGTAACCACCAGTGCCCGCCCAGTCCTCCCAGTAACCACCAGTGCTCCCAGTGACCCCTCCCAGTAACCACCAGTGCCCGCCCAGTGCTCCCAGTAACCACCAGTGACCCCCCCCAGTGCTCCGAGTCACGGCTTCCAGTCCCCCAGTGCACCCCAGTCCCCCCCCAGACTCCTCCCAGTCCCTCCCAGTGCCTCCCAGTGCCTCCCAATCCCCTCCCAGTCCCTCCCAGTCCACTCCCAGTCCCTCCCAGTCCACTCCCAGTCCTCTCCCAGTCTCCCCCCAGTCTGTCCCAATCCCTTCCCACTCTCCCCCAGTGCCTCCCAGTCCCCTCCCAATCCACTCCCACTCCCCCCAGTCCCCTCCCAGTGCCTCCCAGTCCCCTCCCAGTGCTCCCAGTCCCCTCCCAATCCACTCCCACTCCCCCCATTCCCCTCCCAGTGCCTCCCAGTCCCCTCCCAGTGCCTCCCAGTCCCCTCCCAGTGCCTCCCAGTCCCCTCCCAGTGCCTCCCAGTCCCCTCCCAGTGCTCCCAGTCCCCTTCCAATTCCTCCCAGTCCCCTCCCACTCCCCCATTGCCCTCCCAGTCCCCTCCCAGTCCCCTCCCAGTGCTCCCAGTCCCCTCCCAATCCACTCCCACTCCCCCCCAGTCCCCTTCCAGTGCCTCCCAGTCCCCTTCCAGTGCCTCCCAGTCCCCTCCCAGTGCCTCCCAGTCCCCTCCCAGTGCCTCCCAGTCCACTCCCACTCTCCCCAGTCCCCTCCCAGTCCCCTCCCAGTCCCCTCCCAGTCCCCTCCCAGTCCCCCCCGAGTCACCTCCCAGTCCCTCCCAGTTCCCTCCCAGTCCCCTCCCACTCCCCCATTCCCCTCCCAATCCACTCCCAGTCCCCCCCCACTCCCTCCCAGTGCCTCCCAGTCCCCTCTAGTCCCTTCCCAGTCCCTCCCACTCCCCCCTGGTCCCTCCCATTCCCCCCCAGTCCCCCCCACTCTCTCCCAGTCCCCTCCCAGTCCCCTCCCACTCCCCCCCATTCCCCCCCAATCCCCTCCCAGTGCCTCCCAGTCCCTTCCCACTCCCCCACTCCCCCCCAGTCCCCTCCCAGTCCCCTCCCAGTACCTTCCCAGTCCCCTCCCACTCCCCCATTCCCCTCCCAGTCCCCTCCCAGTCCCCCCCACTCTCTCCCAGTCCCCTCCCAGTCCCCTCCCACTCCCCCCCAATTCCCTCCCAGTGCCTCCCACTCCCCTCCCACTCCCCCCCCAGTGCTCCCAGTCCCCTCCCACTCCCCTCCCAGTGCTCCCAGTTCCCCCCCCCAGTGCCGTTCTCCCCGCAGCGCTGGAGGTGGGCCCGGACCTGCCATCGGGGGGCGCCGTGGCGCGCTGGCTGGGGGAGCCCCTCCGCGCCGCCATCCTCCCCACCAGCCTCTTCCTCACCAACAAGAAGGGATTCCCAGTCCTCTCCCGGCCACACCAGCGCCTACTGGGGCGCCTGCTCAAGGTGGGGGGACCTATAGGGTGCCTATAGGGTGCTATAGGGGACCTATGGGGTGCTACGGAGGACCTATGGGTCCCTGTGAGTCTCTATGGTCCCCGTGACTCTCTATGGTCCCTGTGGGTCTCTATGGTCTCTATGGGTCTCTATGGTCTCTATGGGTCTCTATGGGTCACCATGGGTCTCTATGAGTCCCTATGGGTCTCTATAGGTCTCTATGGGTCCCTATGGGTGTCTATAGGTCTCTATGGGTCCCTATGAATCTCTATGGTCCCTATGGGGCTCTCTGGGTCCCTATGGGTCCCTATGAGTCTCTATGGGTCCCTATGGGTCCCTATAGGGTTCTATGGGTCCCTATGAATCTCTATGGTCCCTATGGGGCTCTCTGGGTCCCTATGGGTCCCTATGAGTCTCTATGAGTCCCTATAGGGCTCTATGGGTCCCTATGAATCTCTATGGTCCCTATGGGGCTCTCTGGGTCTCTATGGTCCCTATGGGTCTCTATAGGTCCCTATGGGTCCCTATAGGTCCCTATGGGTCCCTATGAATCTCTATGGTCCCTATGGGGCTCTCTGGGTCCCTATGGGTCCCTATGAGTCTCTATGGGTCCCTATGGGTCCCTATAGGGCTCTATGGGTCCCTATGAATCTCTATGGTCCCTATGGGGCTCTCTGCGTCCCTATGGGTCCCTATGGGTCTCTATAGGTCCCTATGGGTCCCTATAGGGCTCTATGGGTTCCTATGAATCTCTATGGTCCCTATGGGTCCCTATGAGTCTCTATGGCTCTCTATGGGTCATCATGAGTCTCTATAGGTCCCTATGTGTCCCATAGGACTCTGTGGGTCCCTATGGGTCCCTATAGGGCTCTATGGGTCCCTATGAATCTCTATGGTCCCTATGGGGCTCTCTGGGTCCCTATGGGTCCCTATGAGTCTCTATGGGTCCCTATGGGTCCCTATAGGGCTCTATGGGTCCCTATGAATCTCTATGGTCCCTACAGGGCTCTGTGGGTCCCTATGGGTCCCTATGAATCTCTATGGGTCCCTTTGAGTCTCTGTGGGTCATTATGAGTCTCTATGGGTCCCTATGGGGCTCTCTGGGTCCCTATAAGTCCCTATGAATCTCTATGGGTCCCCGTGGGTCCCTATGGGTCTCTATGAGTCCCTAGGGGTCTCTGTGGGTCCCTGTGGCTCTCTGTGGTTTACTATGGGTCACCATGATTCTCTATAGGTCCTTATGGGGCTCTCTGGGTCCCTATAAGTCCCTATGGGTCCCTATGGGTCCCTATGAGTCTCTGTGGGTCTCTATGGGTCACCATGAGTCTCTATGGGTCCCTATGAGTCCCTATGGGTCTCAGTTAGTCTCTATGGGTCCCTATGGGGCTCTGTGGGTTCCTATGAATCTCTATGGGTCCCTATGGGTCTCTATGGGTCCCTATAGCTCTCTATGGGTCACCATGAGTCTCTATGGGTCCCTGTGAGTCCCTAGGGGTCCCTGTGGGGCTCTGTGGGTCCCTATAGGGCTCTATGGGTCCCTATGAATCTCTGTGGTCCCTGTTGGTCTCTATGGGTCCCTATGGTTCCCCATGAGTCTCTTATGGGTCCCTATGGGTCCCTGTGCGTCTCTATGGGTCCCTATAGGGCTCTATGGGTTCCTATGGGTCTCTATGGGTCCCTATGGGTCCCTATAGGGCTCTATGGGTTCCTATGAATCTCTGTGGTCCCTATGGGTCCCTATGAGTCCCTATGGGTCCCTATGGGGCTCTCTGAGTCCCTATAAGTCCCTATGAGTCTTTATGGGTCCCTATGAGTCTTTATGGGTCCCTATAAGTCCCTATGGGTCCCTATGAGTCTCTATGGGTCCCTTTGAGTCTCTATGGGTCTCTGTGGCTCTCTAGGGGTCACCATGAGTCTCTATGGGTCCCTATAAGTCCCTATGAGTCTTTATGGGTCCCAGTGGGTCCCTATGAATCTCTGTGGTCCCTGTGGGTCCCTATAGGGCTCTGTGGGTCCCTAGGGGTCCCTATGAGTCCCTAGGGGTCCCTGGGGGTGTCTATGGGGCTCTGTGGGTCCGTATAGGGCTCTATGGGTTCCTATAAATCTCTATGGTCCCTGTGGGTCTCTATGGGTCTCCATGAGTCTCTATAGGTCCCTATGGGTCTCTAGGGGTTCCTAGGGGTCCCTGTGAGTCCCTATAGGGCTCTGTGGGTCCCTATGAATCTCTATGGTCCCTGTGGGTCTCTATGGGTCCCTATGACTCCCTATGGTCTCCATGGGTCTCTATGAGTCCCTATAGGTCCCTATAGGTCCCTGTGGGTCTCTATGGTCGCTATGGGGCATCCCCAGGTCCCCTCTCTGATCCAGGTGTGTTGTGTCCCCCCCTCTCCCCCCCAGCTGGATGTCCAGGTGGTCCTCTCGGGCGCCCCCCGGCACGGGGCGAAGCCCCTCAGCTCGTACCTGCAGTACCTGGAGCACCTGGGGCAGCACCGCCCCCCGCCCTCCGCCTACGAGCTCTTCGCCCGCGGCTACGAGGACTACCTGCAGTCCCCCCTGCAGGTGGGCGGGGCTTGGGACACGGGGGCGGGGCTTCGGCCTGGAGGTGTGGCCAAGGGGAGAGGATGGGGGCTGGGGGTCTTTATATGGGCATAGGATGCAATAGAGAAGCCAAGAGTGGGCGTGGCTTAGTGGAAGGGGGTGTGGTTTGTGCCTTAGGGGCGTGGCTTCAGCCTGGAGGCGTGGCCAAGGGGAGAGGATGGGGGTCACGGGTGTTTATATGGGCATAAGGAGCAATGGCGGAACCAAAAGTGGGCGTGGCTTGTTGGAAAAGGGGCGTGGTTTGTTTCTTAGGGGCGTGGCTTGGGCCAGGAGGCGTGGCCAAAGGGAGAGGATGGAGGCCGGGGGTCTTTATATGGGCAGAGGAAGCAATGGTGGAACCAAAAGTGGGCGTGGCTTGTTGGAAAAGGGGCGTGGTTTGTTTCTTAGGGGCGTGGCTTTGGGCCTGGGGGCGTGGCTTAGGCCTGGAGGCGTGGCCAAGGGGAGAGGATGGGGGCTGGGGGTCTTTATATGGGCATAGGAAGCAATGGTGGAACCAAAAGTGGGCGTGGCTTGTTGGAAAAGGGGCGTGGTTTGTGTCTTAGGGGGCGTGGCTTGGGCCCTGGGGCGGGGCTTCATCTTGGGGGTGTGGCCAAGGGGAGAGGATTGGGGCCGGGGGTCTTTATATAAGCATAGGGAGCAATGGCGGAACCAAAAGTGGGCGTGGCTTGTTGGAAAAGGGGCGTGGTTTGTTTCTTAGGGGTGTGGCTTCGGCCATGGGGGCGTGGCTGCAGCCTGGAGGCGTGGCCAATGGGAGGGGTTGGGGGCTGGGGGTCTTTATATGGGCATAGTGCACAATAGAGAAGCCAGGAGTGGGCGTGGCTTAGGGAGGGGGCGTGGCTTATGGGGGTGTGGTCTGTCGGTGGGCGTGTCCATGACTGGCCACGCCCCCTCATCGCAGCCCTTGATGGACAACCTGGAGTCGCAGACGTACGAGGTGTTCGAGAAGGACCCCGTCAAGTACAGCCAATACCAGCAGGTGGGCGGGGCTTGGATGAGGGCGGGGCTTGGCGGGTGGGTGGGGCTTCTTCAGGGGAGGTGGGTGGGGCTTAAATGGTGGGCGGGGCTTGGGAGGAGGAGGGGTTGGGGTTGTATAAAAGGCTTCATGTGTGGGAGGGGCTCAGGGGTGTGGGAGGGGCTTGGGGGTGGGGCTTAATTGATTGACAGTGGTTGTAGGGGCGGGGTTAGGGGTTCATTTGCATAATCTGGGGGCTTATTTGCATATCCCCGCCCCCTCAGGCCATCTACCAATGCCTGCTGGACCGGGTGCCCGAGGAGGAGAAGGAGAGCAACGTGCAGTGGGTGCCCCAGAGACCCCCGAGACCCCCCCCCATACCCTATGGGGCACCCCCAGACCCCCCCATACCCTATGGGGTGCCCCCAGACCCCCCATATCCCTATAGGGTGCCCCCAGACCCTCCCATATCCCTCTGGGGCACCCCCAGACCCACCCATATCCCTATGGGGCACCCCATAGACTCCCCCATATCCCTATGGGGCGCCCCAGGGCCCCCCCATATCCCTATAGGGTGCCCGTAGACCCCCTCCATACCCTATGGGGCACCCCATAGACCCCCACCCATACCCTATGGAGTGCCCCAGGGCCCCCCCATACCCTATGGGTGCCCCCCCAGACCCTCCCATATCCCTATGGGGCACCCCATAGACCCCCCCATACCCTGTGGGTGCCCCCAGACCCCCCCATATCCCTATGGGGCACCCCCAGACCCCCCATATCCTTATGGGGCACCCCCAGACCCCCCCCATCCCTATGGGGCGCCCCATAGGCCCCCCCCCATATCCCTATGGGGTGCCCCCAGACCCCCCCCATCCCTATGGGGTGCCCCATAGACCCCCCCCATACTCTTTAGGGTGCCCCCAGACCCCCCCATATCCCTATGGAGCACCCCATAGACCCCCCCATACTTTTTGGGGCGCCCCCAGACCCCCCCCATACCCTATGGGTGCCCCCCCAGACCCTCCCATATCCCTATGGGACACCCTATAGACCCCCCCCCCATACCCTATGGGTGCCCCCCCAGACCCCCCCATATCCCTATGGGACACCCTATAGACCCCCCCATATCCCTATGGGGTGCCCCAGAACCCCCCCATACCCTATGGGGCACCGCATAGACCCCCCCCATACCCTATGGGGCACCCCAGACCCCCCCATATCCCTATGGGGAGCCCCAGGGCCCCCCCATACCCTATGGGTGCCCCCCCAGACCCTCCCATATCGCTATGGGACACCTTATAGACCCCCCATATCCCTATGGGGTGCCCCCAGACCCCCCCATATCCCTATGGGGCGCCCCAGGGCCCCCCCATACCCTATGGGTGCCCCCCCAGAGCCACCCATATTCCTCTGGGGCACCCCCAGACCCTCCCATATCCCTATGGGGCACCCCATAGACTCCCCCATATCCCAATGGGGTGCCCCCCAGACCCCCCCCATCCCTATGGGGCACCCCATAGACCCCCCCATATCCCTATGGGGCACCCCATAGACCCCCACCCATACCTATGGAGTGCCCCAGGGCCCCCCCATACACTATGGGTGCCCCCCCAGACCCTCCCATATCCCTATGGGACACCCTATAGACCCCCCCATATCCCTATGGAGCACCCTATAGACCCCCCCCATACCCTATGGGGTGCCCCAGACCCTCCCATATCCTCTGGGGCACCCCCAGATCCACCCATATCCCTATGGGGCACCCCATAGACTCCCCCATATCCCTATGGGGTGCCCCCAGACCCCCCATACCCTATGGGGTGCCCCCAGACCCCCCCCATCCCTATGGGGTGCCCCATAGACCCCCCCCATACTCTTTAGGGTGCCCCCAGACCACCACCCACACCCTATGGAGTGCCCCAGGGCCCCCCCATACACTATGGGTGCCCCCCAGACCCTCCCATATTCCTCTGGGGCACCCCCAGACCCTCCCATATCCCTATGGAGCACCCCATAGACCCCCCCCATTCCTACGGGTCCCCCCCCCCCCCCCAACCTGCCCCCTCCCCAACTTGTGGGGCTCCCCTGACCCCCCACACCCTCCACCCCCCCCCCTCAGGGTGGTGCTGGTTCTGGGCGCGGGACGGGGACCCCTGGTGAACGCCACGCTGCGGGCGGCGCGGCAGGCGAACCGCCACGTGCGGCTCTACGCCGTCGAGAAGAACCCCAACGCCGTCGTCACGTGAGCCCCCAAACACCCCCCCCTGCTGTCACCCCCCCCAAAAAAAAGACCCCTCGACCCTCCCGGAGCCCTGCGCCCAAACCCCCCCCTGTTTGGCCCAAAAACCCCCTCATTTAGCCCAAAATCTTCTTTTTATCCCAAAACCCCTCATTTATCCCAAAATCCCCTCATTTAGCCCCCAAATCCTCTCATTTAGCCCCAAATTTCCCCATTTAGACCCAAAACCTCCTCATTTAGCCCAAAATCCCTCATTTAGCCCAAAATCCTCTTTTCTATCCCCAAATCCCCTCATTTAGCCCCAAAATCCTATTTTTATCCCCAAAATCCCCTCATTTAGCCCAAAATCCCCTCGTTTAGCCCCAAAATC
>JAUMJL010002694.1:0-21628 GCA_033558185.1 Dromococcyx pavoninus
GGTGATCCCCCCTAAGAATGGGGGGGAGAATTGGGGTGACCCCCCCCCAGATTGGGGGTGGGCTATGGGGGGTGACCCCCTGAGTGGGAGGAAAATTAGGGGTGTTCCCCCCCTCAAATTGGGGGTGGGGGAGAAATGGGGGTAACCCCCCCTCAGGTTTGGGGGGGGACACAATATGGCGGAGACCCCTAAGGGGTTGAGAATTGGGGGTGACACCCCCCTCAGGTTGGGGGAGGGGTTATCAGAATGACCCCCCCTCAGGTTGGGGGGGACGGGGACTATGGGGGTGACACCCTAAAGGGGGGGGAGAATTGGGGGTGACCCCACCTCCACAAGGTGCAGGGGTATTTGGGCCCCCCCCCACCGGGGGGGGTCTATGGGGGTGATAACCCCCCCCTCAGGTTTGGGGGGGGGGGTCTATGGGGGTGACCCCCTTATGGGGAGAATTGGGGGTGACCCCCCCCCTCAGGGAGAAAGCCCCCCCTCCCTCCTGCTTTGCGTAGGGGTGGTGCTGGGGGGGGGGGATCAATTGGGGTAACTTGGTTCCCCCCTCAAATGGGGGGAGGGGGTAATTGGGGTTCCCTCTGCAAATGGGGAGGTAATTGGGGGAACCCCCATGCTTGGGGGGTGGGGGGAGCATTAGGATAACCCCCCCCTCAACTTTGGGGAGGGGGGGGTATGAGGGACACCCCCCCCCAATCTATAGGGCGACTGGGGATAGGGTGACTGGGGGGTTCCCCCCCGGAGGCTATAGGGGGTAACTGGGTGCTCCCCCACCCTATTTTTGAGGGGGCTTTAAACCCCCCCTGTGTGCCCCCCCCCCCCGCTGTGCTGGTTAATTGGGGCTGTATTGATGGGGGGGCAGGAATTGGGGTGCCCCCCCCAATCCCATGCCTTGGGGGGGGGACACACACATTAGGGGTGCCTCCCAGTATAGAGTGGGATATGGAGGGGGGGGTCTCTACCCTCTTTTATTGCCCCCCCCCCCGCAGCCTCCTGGGGGGGGTGCAAAGAGGGTGTTGTCCCCCCTTTCTTTTTTTCCCTGAAAACCACGAGGTTTGGGTTAAAATTCAAAATTGGGGGGGGGGTCTCCAGGAGGCAGCAGGGTGTCCCCCCCCCCCTTTTAGCCCCATCCCCCAAATGTCATTTATCCGGGGGGGGGGGGGGGGTGTCTTTTATCACACACCAGCATCCCTGTGCCCCCCCCCCACCCCCTAAAAAGTGGGGAGGGGTTCCCAGGGGAGTGGGGGGGGGGGGGTCCCTGGGTGCCCCCCCCAAACCCCCCCCCCCCCAGCCCCTTCCTGCAGCGTCCCAGAAGATGGAGCGACGGCGGCGGCCGAGGCTTTGTGCCGGCCCTCTGAGCCTCTGCTTTTGGGTCAAAACCCCGGGATTTTCGCTCCATCTGGACAATTCCCATCAAATTTTAAGGGGTTTTTCCCCAAATTTCCCCTCCTCCCCCCCTTTTTTTTTTATTTTGCCCTTTTTCCTGCTGTTTTTCCATCAATCAGGGCTTTGCCGGTGGCTTTTCAGCTGCAGCCGGGATGGAGGGAATTAAAAAAAACCCCTATTTTAGTGAAAAATCCTAAAAGACACCAAACCTCCCCCGTTTTGGGTTCATTTCAAGCAATTTAGGGCTGCGAAAAACCTCAAAAATCACCCTAGAGTGGCATTTGGGGGGGTTTTCCCCAAAAAGCCACGTTTGGAAATGCAGTTTTGTGGCCAGCGTCGGGGGGGGAAGCGTTTTTCTTGCTCTATTTTGGTGTTGAATTCAATTTTTTTCCACTTTCTTTTTTTTTGGGGTCGTTTTTAAACCTTGGGGGGGATTTAAATGTAAAATTTCACCTCCTTCTTCAAACCCTGCGGCGTTTTAACCCATTTTGTTCTGTTTTCCACCTCTTTTCTGGGGGTTGGTGGGGGTTGAGGACGTCCTGATAAATTGTTGGTGGTTTGATCCATTTTATTTTGCCTTTTCCACCTCTTTTTGCACATTAATAATTGGGATTTCTGGCAAATTGGCTGATTTTTGACTATTTGTTTGATGGAAAAGGCGGAATCGCTACCTGGAGCCTCCAGAAATTCCTGGGAGTGAATCCCTGCTTTGGTGAACTTTTTAGAGGGGGTGGTGAAAACGGAAAAGGGGGGGGAAAAGGGTGGAAATGGGAAAAATTGGCCCAAAAAGGGGTAAAAATGGGCAGAAGAGGCATAAAAATGGGCAGAAGGGGCATAAAATGGGCTGAAAGGGCATAAAATGGGCTGAAAAGGCATAAAAATGGGCAGAAAAGGCATAAAATGGGGCAGAAAGGGCATAAAATGGGGCAGAAAGGGCATAAAATGGGTAGAAAGGGCAGAAAAATGGGCAGAAAGGGCATAAAAATGGGCAGAAGGGGCAGAAAAATGGGCAGAAAGGGCATAAAATGGGCTGAAAGGGCATAAAATGGGCTGAAAGGGCATAAAAATGGGCAGAAAGGGCAGAAAAATGGGCAGAAGGGGCATAAAAATGGGCTGAAAGGGCATAAAAATGAGCAGAAAAGGCATAAAAATGGGCAGAAGGGGCAGAAAAATGGGCAGAAGAGGCATAAAATGGGGCAGAAAGGGCATAAAAATGGGCAGAAGGGGCAGAAAATGGGCAGAAAGGGCAGAAAACGGGCAGAAAGGGCATAAAAATGGGCTGAAAGGGCATAAAAATGGGCAGAAAAGGCATAAAAATGGGCAGAAGGGGCAGAAAATGGGTAGAAAGGGCGTAAAAATGGGAAGAAGAGGCATAAAAATGGGCAGAAAGGGGCATAAAATGAGCAGAAGGGGCAGAAAATTGGCTGGAAGAGACGTAAAATGGGGAAAAAAGGGGTGTAAAATGGTTGGAAAGGGTGTAAAATGGGAAGGAAGGAGCACAAAATGGGGCAGAAAGGGCTTAAAAGGAGGTGGAAAGGGCGTAAAATGAGGAGGAAACACAAAACTGGGAAAATGGATGAAATGAGGAGGAAGAGGCGTAAAATGGGGCAGAAAATGGGGCAGAAAGGGCAGAAAATGGGGTAGAAAGGGCGTAAAATGGGGCAGAAAGGGCGTAAAATGGGGCAGAAGGGGCAGAAAATGGGGCAGAAAGGGCGTAAAATGGGGCAGAGAGGGTGTAAAATGGGGCAGAGAGGGTGTAAAATGGGGTAGAAAGGGTGTAAAATGGGGCAGAAAGGGCATAAAATGGGGCAGAAAGGGCGTAAAATGGGGTAGCAAAGGTGTAAAATGGGGCAGAGAGGGTGTAAAATGGGGTAGAAAGGGTGTAAAATGGGTAGAAAGGGTGTAAAATGGGGCAGAAGGGTGTAAAATGGGGCAGAAGGGGCAGAAAATGGGGCAGAAAAGGCAGAAAATGGGGCAGAAGGGGCAGAAAATGGGGCAGAAAGGGTGTAAAATGGGGTAGAAAGGGTGTAAAATGGGGCAGAAGGGGCAGAAAATGGGGCAGAAAGGGTGTAAAATGGGGTAGAAAGGGTGTAAAATGGGGCAGAAAGGGTGTAAAATGGGGCAGAGAGGGTGTAAAATGGGGTAGAAAGGGTGTAAAATGGGGCAGAGAGGGTGTAAAATGGGGTAGAAGGGTGTAAAATGGGACAGAAGGGTGTAAAATGGGGTAGAAAGGGGCAGAAAATGGGGTAGAAAGGGTGTAAAATGGGGCAGAGAGGGTGTAAAATGGGGTAGAAAGGGTGTAAAATGGGGCAGAAGGGTGTAAAATGGGGCAGAAGGGGCAGAAAATGGGGTAGAAAGGGTGTAAAATGGGGCAGAAGGGGCAGAAAATGGGACAGAAAAGGCAGAAAATGGGGCAGAAGGGGCAGAAAATGGGGCAGAAAGGGTGTAAAATGGGGTAGAAAGGGTGTAAAATGGGTGGAAAGGGTGTAAAATGGGGTAGAAAGGGTGTAAAATGGGGCAAAAGGGGCAGAAAATGGGGCAGAAAGGGTGTAAAATGAGGGGGAAATGTGGAAAACAACAGGAAAAGGCCTAAAATCGGGGGGAAGAGGTGTAAAATGGGGCAGAAGGGGCCTCAAATGGGGTGGAAAGGCACAAAATGGGGCAGAAAGGGCATAAAACGAGCTGGGAAAGGCATTAAAAGGGGGGGGGGAAGCACAAAGCACTGCAAAAATGGGTCAAAAAAGGCCCAAATTGGTAGATTTGAAGTTTGGGGAGGGACTGGTGAATGTTTTCCTCCCCGGTAGCTCCAGGCCCAGGTTGGTGTCTGGGAATATGGATGGAATTGGGCTTTTTCCCAGAGTGTTTTGCTTGAGTTGTGGTGGTTTTGGGGGGGAAAAGAGTGAAAACGATGGGGATTTGGGGACTTCAACCAGAAAAATGTTCATTTTTATGACGAACGGGGTGAAATCAGGAGCATCCAAGCTCCTTTTGGGAGGAATTCCCTCCTCCTGGTGGCCGTGGTGGCCTCTCCAGGCCCATTTCCACACTTTTCTCCCCCAATTTCCTCAGTACCTTTGAGAACCTTCCTGAAACTTTCATTTTTCCCCTCCAAATCCAAGTGTTTTCACCAAATTTTGCCCCCTCAACAAGCTCAAGGGGACCCCTGGAACGACGCCGACCGCCACCTCCTCCCTCCACACTGCAATTCCTCAAGGATTTCACCCCAAAACACCACAACTTCCCCCCCCCTCCATTTTTCTGGGCCTCAAACCCAACGTTACCCTTTCCCAACCTCATTTTTTGGGGTGAAATCACGCTTTTCACCCACCCCAGGCCCACCCACCCACGGTTGTTCCCTTCACCCCTCCTCGGCATCGCTGTGGGAATTCAAATTTTCCTCAAAAAGCCATTTCAGGCCATTCTCACAGCCCCTTGGACCTGGTTTAATCAATAACTTCTAATTTTGCACCGGCAGCGCTCGTTATTTTTGTCGTTAAATCACTATTTTAGGTGAAACCAACCCGATCTCACAGGGAAATATTAATTAAATCAAATAAATTAACAACTTTCCCAGCGCTGCCGGACGAGCCCCATCCAGGAAAAGGCAGCGTGGGGCAGAATTAAATATAATTAAAACATTTTACCCCCCCCCCAATTAAAAAATTCCCTTCTTAATTAACAAATCCCGTTAACGATTGACCCGGCTCTTCCCACTCTGTTAAATTTTGCTGCTTTGGGAAGACCCAACAGGATGGAATTTTCCCCCATTCCTTCCTTTGCCCTTCTCTCATCTTGGGGTTTCCCCCTGAAAACAAAAATGGGTGGAAAAGGTGCCTTTTTGGTTCAAACCTCCTGGATTTATCATTTCTTCGGCGCAAACGAAGCCCAAATTGGGAAAATCCCCTCCTTCGGGCGCTGCTGCTTTTCATCTCTTTCCCCAAAATGGGCAAACTGGGAGACCTCAACCCCCGAAGTGAATGCCCAGTGAGGATGTGTCCTGGAAATCCTCTTTTCCTGCATTTTCTTCCCAAAATGAGAGTTAATTTGGGGTGAATTTCCACCTTTTGGGCTAATTTGGATCAGCTGATTCCGGGCAACCGCGAGATCATGGAATCATGGAATGAGTTGGGTTGGAAGGGACCTCAGAGCCCACCCAGATCCAACCCCACAGGCAGGGACCCCTCCCACTGGGTCAGGGGGCTCCAAGCCCCATCCAACCTGGCCTTGGACACCTCCAGGGATGGAGCAGCCACCACTGCTCTGGGCACCCTGGGCCAGGGCCTCCCCACCCTCATCCTGAAGAATTCCTTCCCAATCTCCAATCTCAATCTCCCCCCTTCCCATTTAAAGCCGTTCCCCCTCCTCCCATCCCTCCAGGCCCTTGGAAAAAGCCCCTCCCCAGCTTTCCTGGAGCCCCTTTCCATCCTGGAAGCTGCTCTAAGGTCTCCCCAGAGCCTTCTCCTCTCCAGCCTGAACAACCCCAACTCTCCCAGCCTGGCCTCACGGCAGAGGTTCTCCAGCCCTCAGATCATCTCCGGGGCCTCCTCTGGACCCGCTCCAACAGCTCCATCTCCTTGTCCTGGTGGGGATTCCAGAGCTGGACCCAGGGCTCCAGGTGGGGTCTCTGCAGAGGGGCAGAACCCCCTCCCTCCCCTCTGCTCCCACTCTTTGGGTGCAGCCCAGGACACCCTTGGTTTCTGGGCTGGGAGCACCCGTTCCCGGCTCCTGTGGAGCTTCTCCTCCCCCAGCACCCCAAGGCCTTCTCCTGGGGGTTTCTCCCAATCCCATCGTCCCCATCCTGTCCTGAGACCTTGGATTGCCCCGACCCCGGTGCAGGACCTTCCCCTTGGCCTGGTTGAACCTCAGGAGGTTCCTACAGCCCCACTTCTCCAGCTTGGCCAGGTCCCTCTGGATCCCATCCCATCCCATCCCATCCCATCCCATCCCATCCCATCCCATCCCATCCCATCCTTCCAGCCCATCCACTGCCCCCCCACAGCTTGGGGTCACCGCCGGACGCGCCGATCGCACCTCTGATATCATCAATGAAGACATTAAAGATCTCTGGTCCCAGTACGGCCCCCAGTGGACACCCCTTGTCTCCCATCTCCACCTGGAGCTGTTGATGCCCTCAGACCCATCCTGATGGGAAAAATTGGGTTGAAATGGAATTTTTGTAGGGAATTCAGTGATTATCGCGACGGGATTCGAACCAAGCGACGCTCGCGTCTTGATTTCTACGGAATTAACCAGAACTGGGGTATTTTTGAGACATTCCAAGAGAACCAAAAGGTGGAGGGGTCCCATCCTGCTCACGCTGGGCCTTGGTGTTCCAGGTGAGGCCCCCCCGCGCCGCCCGCCGTCCCCACCGCCATGGCGTCGCCGGCCGTCAGCCCCGACTCGTCGTCCCACGAAGGGCTCTCGTCGGTGCACTCGGCGCCGGCGTGTTCGCCCACTTCCGACTCGGAGAACCTCAGCCCCGATGAGCTGGAGCTGCTGGCGAAGCTGGAGGAGCAGAACCGGTGAGGGAGGGTGGCCTTTCCACAGGGAAATCGTTCAGGGAGTCATGGGATGGGTTGGGTTGGAAAGGACCTCCAAGCCCATCCAATCCCATCGCCTGCCAGGGACAGGGACCCCTCCCATTGGATCAGGGGGCTCCAAACCTCATCCAACCTGACCTTGGACACCTCCAGGGATGGGATCTGGGGGTCCTGGTTGACACCAAGTTAAAATCATGGAGTCATGGAATGGGTTGGGTTGGAAGGGTCCTCAAAGGCCAACCAGTCCCACCCCAGGCCAAGGGGATGGACCCCTCCCATTGGATCAGGAGGGTCCAAGAACCATCCAACCTGACCTTGGACACCTCCAGGGATGGGATCTGGGGGTCCTGGTTGACATCAAGTTGGGATCACGGAACCATGGGTTGGGTTGGAAGGGAATCTCTTCTTTTGGTGGAATCTCTTCTCTTTTGGGGAAAGATCTCCTTTTTTGGAGTGGTTTTGGGGGATCATCTCCTCCTTTGTGTTTCTTTTCTGGGAATCTCTCCTCCTTTGAAGCCGTTTTGAGGGAATATCTCCTTTTTGGGGGTGATTTGGGGGAAATTCCTTCTCCTTTGGAGATGTTTTGAGAGAATATCTCCTTTTTTGAGGTGGTTTTGGGCTAATTTCTTCCTTTTGGGGGCAATTTGGGGGAATTCCTTCTGTTTGGGGCAATTTGGGGAGAAATTTCTTCTCTTTTGGGGCAATTTGGGGGGAATTTCTTCCCTTTGGGGCTGTTTTGGGGGTATTTCTTCCCTTTTGGGGCAATTTGGGGGTATTTCTTCCCTTTTTGGGCAATTTGGGGGGAATTTCTTCCCTTTTTGGGCAATTTGGGGGGAATTTCTTCTCTTTTGGGGCAATTTGGGGGGAATTTCTTCCCTTTTGGGGCAGTTTTGGGGGAATTTATTCCCCTTTGGGGCAATTTGGGGGGAATTTCTTCTCTTTTGGATCAGTTTGGGGGGAATTTCTTCTCTTTTGGGGCAGTTTTGGGGGGAATTTTTCCCTTCTGGCTCAGTTTTGAGGGAATTTCTTCTCTTTTGATCAGTTTTGAACGAATTTCTTCCCTTTTGGGGCAGTTGGGGGGGGGAATTTATTCCCTTTTGAGGGGAATTTCTTCTCTTTTGAGGCAATTTTGGGGGAATTTCTTCCCTTTTGGGGCAATTTTGGGGGAATTTCTTCCCTTTTGAGCCAATTTGGGGGGAATTTCTTCTCTTTTGGGGCAATTTAGGGGGAATTTCTTCTCTTTTGGTGCAATTTAGGGGAAATTTCTTCTCTTTTGGTGCAATTTTGGGGGTGTTTCTTCCCTTTTGGGGGGAATTTCTTCTCTTTTGAGGCAATTTGTGGGGAATTTCTTCCCTTTTGGGGCAGTTTTGGGGGAATTTCTCCTCTTTTAGGGCACATTTGGGGGCTTTCTCCTCCTTTTGGGCTCTTTTGGAGCCGTCTTGCTCTCCCCCAGGCTGCTGGAGGCCGACTCCAAGTCGATGCGCTCCATGAACGGCTCACGAAGGAACAGCGGCTCCTCCTTGGTCTCCAGCTCCTCGGCCTCCTCCAACCTCAGCCACCTGGAGGAGGACACCTGGATCCTCTGGGGCCGCATCGTCAACGAGTGGGATGAGTGGAGGAAGAAGAAGGAGAAGCTGCTGAAGGTGAGGACGGGGCTTGGTTTTCAATTCTACTTTAACCCTCTTGAGGAAATCCGCCCCGACCTTCCCGGGGCTGGGACGGGACGAGGTCTCCCAATCCACGAGGAGCTTCCTCACCTGAATGGCATCACAGAGCACCTGCAGGACAGCCAGGGGCTGAGAGCCATGGGTTTGTGAGAGACAGGTCCTGCCACACCAACCCCAGCTCCTTCCATGACAAGGTGACCCGGTTACTGGACGAGGGGAAGGCTCTGGCTGTGTCTGCTTGGACTCTGGTAAAGCCTTGGACACCGTTTCTCACGGGGTTCTCCTTGAGGAACCGGTGCCCTTGGCCTGGACAGGCAGAGCCTCTGCTGGGTCAAAACCTGGCTGGAGGGCCGGGCCCAAAGCCAGGTGGGGAATGGAGATCAATCCAGTTGGAGGCCACTCAAAGTGGTGTTCCCAGGGCTCAGTGCTGGGGCCCGTCCTGATTAATGACCTGGATTAGAGGTTTGAGGGCAGGAAGGGTCTGCAGAGTGACCTGGCCAGGTGGGTCCAGGGGCTGGAGGATCTACAGAGGGATCTGGACAGGCTGTGTCCATGGGCTGGAGGATCTCCAGAGGGATCTGGACAGGCTGTGTCCATGGGCTGGAGGATCTACAGAGGGATCTGGACAGGCTGGGTCCATGGGCTGGAGGATCTACAGAGGGATCTGGACAGGCTGTGTCCATGGGCTGGAGGATCTACAGAGGGATCTGGACAGGCTGTGTCCATGGGCTGGAGGATCTACAGAGGGATCTGGACAGGCTGGATCCATGGGCTGGAGGATCTACAGAGGGATCTGGACAGGCTGTGTCCATGGGCTGGAGGATCTACAGAGGGATCTGGACAGGCTGTGTCCATGTCCATGTTGGTTGACAGCAGCTGAACATGAGGCAGCAGTGGCCCAGGTGGCCAAGAAGGCCAACGGCACCTTGGGCTGTGTCAGACACAGCGTGGGCAGCAGGAGCAGGGCAGGGATTGTGCCCCTGCCCTGGGCACTGGGGAGGCTTCACCTCGAGCCCTGGGGTCAGTTCTGGGCCCCCCACTCCAAGGACATTGAGGGGCTGGAGCGCGTCCAGAGAAGGGAACGAGGCCGGGGAGGGGCTGGAGAAGAAGTGCTCCGAGGAGCGGCTGAGGGACCTGGGGGTGTTCAGCTTGGAGAAAGGAGGCCGAGGGGAGACCTCAGCACTGTCTGCAACTGCCTGAGAGGAGGCTGTGGGGAGGGGGCTCTTGGTCTCTTCTGCCAAGGGACAGGAGATGGGACGAGAGGGAATGGCCATGAGTTGTGTCTGGGGAGGATCAGATTGGACATCGGGAGAAATCTCCTCACCAAAAGGGTTCTCAGGCCCTGGAAGAGCCCAGGGGGGTGGTGGAGTCGTCACCCCTGGAGGGGGTTAAAGGATGGGTGGGTGGGGTTTTTGTAGGACAGGGTTTAGCAGAAGATGGGTTCGATTGGTCTCGATGACCTCCAAGGTCTTTTCCAACCGGATGATTTTAAGATCTCCTCAGAACCCGTTTTCTCAGGGTTTTACCCCATTTTTGGGCAGGAGCTGATCCGTAAGGGGATCCCCCACCACTTCCGTGCCATCGTCTGGCAGCTCCTCTGCAGTGCCACCGAGATGCCCGTCAAGAACCAGTACTCGGAGCTGCTCAAGATGTCCTCGCCCTGCGAGAAGCTCATCCGTCGCGACATCGCCCGCACCTACCCCGAGCACGAGTTCTTCAAGGGCCAGGACAGCCTGGGCCAGGAGGTGCTCTTCAACGTCATGAAGGTAACGCCCCTTCCGGCCACGGCCCAGGGCACCCCTTGGGAAGGTGTTCTAAGTGGGTGTTAATTCTTGGTGGGGTTGGGTTCCACCACAAGCTCTTGGAACCATCACTTCTGGCAGCAGGAGAGCCCTTCCCTCGCAGAAGGACCTCCTTCCCCATCCATCCCAGACCTTTTTCTCTGTTGGGTTTCAATCTGAATTAAGAAACATAGAGTTGGGTATTTTGGGGTCTGAATTCAGGTTTTGGAGCAACATCGAAGCTATTTTTGATCACAGAACCATGGGTTGGGTTGGGTTGGAAGGGACCTCCAAGGCCATCCGGTCCCACCCTTTGCCATGGGCAGGGACCCCTCCTGCTGGGTCAGGGGGCTCCGAGTCCCATCCAACCTGGCCTTGGACACCTCCAGGGATGGGGTCTGGGGGTCCTGGTTGACATCAAGTTGGGATCATGGGATGGGTTGGGTTGGAAGGGATCTCCAAACCCATCCAGTCCCACCCTTTGCCATGGGCAGGGACCCCTCCTGCTGGGTCAGGGGGCTCCGAGTCCCATCCAACCTGGCCTTGGACACCTCCAGGGATGGGGTTTGGGGGATCTGGTTGACACCAAGTTAGAAGGACAGGGTTTAGCAGAAGATGGGTTCGATTGGACTCGATGATCTCCAAGGTCTTTTCCAACTGGAAGATTCTATGACTCAAAGTCCTTCTCCTCAGGGTTTGGTGGAGCCGTGGTCGAGGCTGTTGTCCCTCCACGGGGAGCAGGGCTGGTGGCCCAACCCATCCCTCTTTGCTCTCATGGGGATCCCCTCTGCCTTGTCCTCTCCATTCCAGGCCTATTCCCTGGTGGACCGGGAGGTCGGATACTGCCAGGGCAGCGCCTTCATCGTGGGATTGCTGCTCATGCAGGTTTGGGACCACCCCAGGGCGAGGAGAAGGAGAAGGTGGGGATTTTAACTCCCTCTGGAGCGACGTGGGAGGGCGGGGTTGGGGCTTGGGAACCTTTTTCCTTCATCCTGAGGTCCGGAAGGGGCTCTTTCCCACCACCCCACCTTCTCCTGATGGGTTTGGAAACCCCTCGCCCGCCTTCTCCTCCACCTGGGAACTTCTCCTGTCCCGTCCCATCTCCTGATGAGGGGATGGAGCGAAGGGAAGGAGCTTCCCAGCGGAGTTTTGAGGGGGAATTCCTGTCCCTTCGGCTCTCCAGATGCCCGAGGAAGAGGCCTTCTGCGTCTTCGTCAGGCTGATGCAGGAATATCGCCTGCGGGAGCTCTTCAAACCCAGCATGGCCGAGCTGGGGCTCTGCATCTACCAGTTTGAGTACCTCCTGCAGGTGGGCACCACCCCTCGGCCTCCAGGACCCCCCGAGGGGTGGCACCTGCTGGGAAGAGCTGGGGGACAAGGACAGGGAGAGGCAGGAGGGAGGTGGCGGCTCCTGGGAGAGAGGGGGGGGTCCTCCAGTGCCTTCTTCTCCGGTGATTGGAGATCCCGAGGGTTCTGGGAGGTGCTGGAAGGAGCATCTGCTCGGGGGAGACCCCAGGGATGTCCAAGGGGCACCCCGGGGCTTCTGTGAGACCCCAGGGCACCTCCAGCCTCGTCCGTGAGACCCTGGAGACCATCCGTGGGGCACCCAAAGGGATCATCCACGGGGCACCCAAAGGGACCATCCGTGGGGCACCCATGGGGACCATCCATGGGGCATCCAAAGGGACCATCCATGGGGCACCCACAGGGACCATCCATGGGGCATCCAAAGGGATCATCCACAAGACCCCCAAAGGGATCATCCATGAGACCCCCAAAGGGACCATCCACGGGGCACCCATAGGGACCATCCATGGGGCACCCATAGGGACCATCCATGGGGTACCCAAAGGGACCATCCGTGGGGCACCCATAGGAACTATCCATGGGGCACCCATAGGGACCATCCATGGGGCACCCAGAGGGATCATCCACAAGACCCCCAAAGGGATCATCCATGAGACCCCCAAAGGGATCATCCATGGGGCACCCAAAGGGACCATCCATGAGACCCCCCAAATAAAGCATCCACAAGGTGCCCTGAGGAACATCCATGAGGCTCCCAAAGGGACCACCCATGAGACCCCAGGGTACCTCCATGAGGTGATGCCCTAAGGAACCATCCACGAGACCCCCAAAGGGACCATCCATGAGACCCCCAAAGGAACCATCCATTGGGCACCCAAAGGGACCATCTATGGGGCACCCAAAGGGACCATCCATGAGACTCCAGAGCACCTCCATGAGGTGATGCCCTAAGGAACCATCCATGAGAGCTCCATAGGGACCATCCACGAGACCCTCAAAGGGACCATCCACGAGACCCCCAAAGGGACCATCCACGAGACCCCCCAAATGGAGCATCCATGAGATCCCAGGGCATCTCCGACCTCATCTGCGAGACCCTGGAGACCATCCATGAGGCACCCAAAGGGACCATCCACGAGACCCCCCACAGGGACCACCGAGGTGGTCACAGGACCACTGAGATGCCCCGAGGGCCATCCGTGGGACCCTGGAGACCATCCACGAGCCCTCCCCCAGAGGACTTTCCCCCGAGCCCCCTCGAGGCCCTGCAGGAGCCCTTGGTGGAGCCGTTGCGACCTCGTCCGCCCCAGATGCCCCCTGCAAAGTCCACCCTTCCCCGTTCCTCTTCCGTTTCCACCCAGGAGCAGCTGCCGGAGCTGAACATCCACTTCCGCTCCCAGAGCTTCCTCACCTCCATGTACGCCTCGTCCTGGTTCCTCACCCTCTTCCTCACCACCTTCCCTCTCCCCGTGGCCACGCGAGTCTTCGACATCTTCATGTACGAGGTAACTGCGAGGGGCCACGACCTTCCCAGGGGGATGGGGGAACCTTCTCCCCTCTCCACCTGCCCTGCTCTGGGGAGCAAAACCCCCCCAAACCCCCACCCCAGGGGTGGGGTCGGACGTGGTCGGACACTTCCCACAGGGACTGGAGATCGTCTTCCGTGTGGGAATGGCTCTGCTGCAGTTCAACCAGGCCGAGCTCGTCCAGCTGGACATGGAGGGAATGTCCCAGGTACCAAGGACGGGGCTGGCGTTGTCCATCGGGACGTGCTTTGGGGTGGGTTCGCCCACCAGGACCTGTTTTGGGGGGGGGTTGCCCTTCAGGACATGTTTTGGGTTGGATTTGCCCTTCAGGACGTGTTTTGGGGTGGATTTGTCCAATAGGATGTGGTTTGGGGTGGATTTGCCCTTCAGGACGTGTTTTGGGGTGGATTTGTCCAATAGGATGTGGTTTGGGGTGGATTTGTCCAATAGGTTGTGTTTTGGGACTGATCTGTCCATCAGGTCTTGTTTGGGGATGGATTTGTCCTTCAGGCCCCGTTTTGGGGTTGGATTTGTCCTTCAGGCCCTGTTTTGGGGTTGGGTTTGTCCTTCAGGCCCTGTTTTGGGGTTGGGTTTGTCCTTCAGGCCCTGTTTTGGGGTCGGATTTGTCCTTCAGGCCCTGTTTTGGGGTTGGATTTGTCCTTCAGGCCCTGTTTTGGGGTTGGATTTGTCCTTCAGGCCCTGTTTTGGGTGGATTTGTCCTTCAGGCCCTGTTTTGGGGTTGGATTTGTCCTTCAGGCCCTGTTTTGGGTGGATTTGTCCTTCAGGCCCTGTTTTGGGGTTGGATTTGTCCTTCAGGCCCTGTTTTGGGTTGGATTTGTCCTTCAGGCCCTGTTTTGGGGTTGGATTTGTCCTTCAGGCCCTGTTTTGGGTTCAATTTGTCCTTCAGGCCCCGTTTTGGGGTTGGATTTGTCCTTCAGGCCCCGTTTTGGGGTTGGATTTGTCCTTCAGGCCCCGTTTTGGGGTTGGATTTGTCCTTCAGGCCCCGTTTTGGGGTTGGGTTTGTCCTTCAGGCCCCGTTTTGGGGTTGGATTTGTCCTTCAGGCCCTGTTTTGGGTTCAATTTGTCCTTCAGGCCCTGTTTTGGGGTTGGATTTGTCCTTCAGGCCCCGTTTTGGGGTTGGATTTGTCCTTCAGGCCCTGTTTTGGGTTCAATTTGTCCTTCAGGCCCCGTTTTGGGGTTGGATTTGTCCTTCAGGCCCTGTTTTGGGTTCAATTTGTCCTTCAGGCCCTGTTTTGGGGTTGGATTTGTCCTTCAGGCCCTGTTTTGGGTTCAATTTGTCCTTCAGGCCCCGTTTTGGGGTTGGATTTGTCCTTCAGGCCCCGTTTTGGGGTTGGATTTGTCCTTCAGGCCCCGTTTTGGGGTTGGATTTGTCCTTCAGGCCCCGTTTTGGGGTTGGATTTGTCCTTCAGGCCCCGTTTTGGGTGGATTTGTCCTTCAGGCCCTGTTTTGGGGTTGGATTTGTCCTTCAGGCCCCGTTTTGGGTGGATTTGTCCTTCAGGCCCTGTTTTGGGGTTGGATTTGTCCTTCAGGCCTCGTTTTGGGTGGATTTGTCCTTCAGGCCCCGTTTTGGGGTTGGATTTGTCCTTCAGGCCCTGTTTTGGGGTTGGATTTGTCCTTCAGGCCCTGTTTTGGGGTTGGGTTTGTCCTTCAGGCCCCGTTTTGGGTGGATTTGTCCTTCAGGCCCCGTTTTGGGGTTGGGTTTGTCCTTCAGGCCCTGTTTTGGGGTCAGTTTGTCCTTCAGGCCCCGTTTTGGGTGGTTTTGTCCCTCAGGCCCCGTTTTGGGGCAGCTTTTCCCCCGCAGTCGCTGTTTCTGGGCAGGTTCCTCCCCCGTGGGTGGCTTTGGGGCCCCCTTTTGCCCCGGCCCCTCCTTTGGGGTGCCTTTGGGTGGGCCTGGGCCCCGTCCCACGGCCGCTCTCCGCTCCCACAGTTCTTCCAGAAGGTCATCCCCCACCAGTTCGACAGCTGCCCCGACAAACTCATCCTCAAGGCCTTCCAGGTCAAGTTCAACCCCAAGAAGATGAAGAGGTGAGAGGGGTTCCTGCCCCGGGAGGGGGTCCCCACGGCCCCCTGGTGCCCCCCTGGTGCCCCCCTGGTGCCCCCCTGGTGCCCCAACGCCCCCGTGTCCCGCGCAGGCTGGAGAAGGAGTACGCGGCCCTCAAGAACAAGGAGATGGAGGAGCAGATCGAGATCAAGGTGAGATGGGTCGAGTGGGGGCTTCTTGGGGCTGCTCGAGCCGTCCCCGGGGCCACCTGAACCACCCTGGGGCCACCTGAACCACCCTGGGGCCACCGTGACCCATCCTGACCTGTTCCCAGGACCACTTGAGCTGTTCTGGGACAACTTTACCCATCCTGGGGCCACCATGACCCATCCTGGGGCCACCATCACCCATCTCAAGGCCATTTAGGCCACCCCAGGGCCACTTGGTCCCATCTTCAGGATGGTTTGAGCCACCCAGGACCACTTTCACCCACCTTTGGGTACATCAGAGCCACCTTTGGGGCCACCATGACCCATCCCGGGGCCATTTAAGCCCCCCCAGGGCCTCTTGGCCCCATCTTCAGGATCGTTTGAGCCATCAAGGGCCACCTTCACCCATCCTTGAGACCGTTTGACCCATCCTGGGGCCACCACGGGCCATCCTGGAGCCATTGGAGCCACCCCAGGGTCTCCCAGTCGCACCTCCAGGATGGTTCGAGGCACCCCAGGGCCACTTGACCCCCCTGGGGCCACCTCAGCCCATCCCTGGGGTGGCTTTGGCCCGGGGTCCCCGTGACCCCCGGCTCGGTGACCCCTGGGGACACCAGGGCCACCCCCTGAGGGCTCCTCCTGTCCCCTCTGTCCCCCCCAGAGGCTCCGCACCGAGAATCGTCTCCTGAAGCAGCGAATCGAGACCCTGGAGAAGGTGAGGCCCAGGGCACCCCCGAGCACCCAGCGCAGCTCCCGCAGCACCCAGAGCCCCTCGGCAGCACCCAGAGCCCCCTGAGCCCCAAAACATCCCCTGAAGCCCCCAAAACAACCCCCCGAGCACCCAAAACAACCCCCTGAGCACCCAGCGCAGCTCCCGCAGCACCCAGAGCCCCCTGAGCCCCAAAACAACCTCTGGAGCTCCAAACCAACCCTTGGAGCCCCCAAAACATCCCCCCGAGCCCCCAAAACATCCCCCCGAGCACCCAAAACCCCTCTGCAGCACCCAGGGCCCCCTGGAGCCCCAAAACAACCCCTGGAGCCCCCAAAACATCACCCCGAGCACCCAGCACAGCTCCCACAGCACCCAGAGCCCCCTGAGCCCCAAAACAACCCCTGGAGCCCCCCATTATCCCACGAACCCCCCACATGTCCCCCCTCATCTCCCCCCCCACCTCTCCCCCCACAGCTCCCCAAAAACCTCCTGAGCACCCAAACATCCCCTGAGCACCAATCCTTCTGGAGCACCCAAACATACCCTGCAGCCCCCCCAGAAGGTCCCCTGGAGCCCCCCAACATCCCTTGGAGCACCCAAAACCCTCTTGAGCACCCAAACATCTCCTGGAGCACCCCAAAACCTTCTGGAGCCCCCAAAAAGTCCCCTGGAACACCCCAACCCCCCAAAGCACCCCAAAACCTTCTGGAGCACCCAAACATCCCCTGGAGCACCCAAAGGGTCCCCCCGGAGCCCCCCATACCCCCCAGAGCACCTCAAAACCCTCTGGAGCACCCAAATGTTCCCCCCAGAGCACCCCAAAACCCTCCAGAGCACCCAAACATCCCCTGGAGCACCCCAAAACCTTCTGGAGCACCCAAACATCCCTTGGAGCACCCAAAACCCTCCAGAGCACCCAAATGTCCCCCCCCAGGGCACCCCAAAACCCTCTGGAGCACCCAAATGTCCCCCCCAGGGCACCCCAAAACCCTCTGGAGCACCCAAACATCCCCTGGAGCACCCAAAAGGTCTCCCCGGAGCTCCCCCCCCCCAGAACACCCCAAATCTCCTCAGGAGGACCCCAAACCCCCCCCCCCCATCTCAGCACCCATGGGTGCACCCCATGGCCCCTCCCCCCCTCCTTTTCTCCTCTGCACCCCCAAAATGCCCAATTCTGACCCCAATTTGGGGCCAAAGCAGGAGCTCCCCCTCCCCCCAGGCTCCGTTTTAGGGCCAAATCCCCACTTTTTCCCCTCCCCCCCCCCCAAAAAAAATGGAGATCGAAAAGGGCCCCAAAACCCCCGGAAACGGCCCCAAAGCGGGGGTGGGCGGGGCCTCTCCTCACGGTTCCTCTCTGCTCTCTCCCTCCGCGGCCGCAGGAGAGCGCGGCCCTGGCCGACCGCCTCATCCAGGTAGAGACACCTGCCCGGGCCACGCCCACCTCACCTGGGCCACGCCCCCTCACCTGGGCACCGCCCAATCACCTCCCTCACACCTTCATCACCTGCCCGGGCCACGCCCACCTCACCTGGGCCACGCCCCCTCACCTGGGCACCGCCCCCTCACCTGCCTCATACCTTCATCACCTGCCCGGGCCACGCCCACCTCACCTGGGCCACGCCCCCTCACCTGGGCACCGCCCAATCACCTCCCTCACACCTTCATCACCTGCCCGGGCCACGCCCACCTCACCTGGGCCACGCCCCCTCACCTGCCTCATACCTTCATCACCTGCCTGGGCCACGCCCCCTCACCTGGGCAGCGCCCCCTCACCTGCCTCATACCTTCATCACCTGCCTGGGCCACGCCCCCTCACCTGGGCAGCGCCCCCTCACCTGCCTCACACCTTCATCACCTGCCTCACACCTTCATCACCTGCCCGGGCCACGCCCACCTCACCCGGGCACCGCCCCCTCACCTGGGCAGCGCCCCCTCACCTACCTCATACCTTCATCACCTGCCCGGGCCACGCCCACCTCACCTGGGCCACGCCCAATCACCTGGGCACCGCCCACTCACCTGCCTCACACCTTCATCACCTTCCTCACACCTTCATCACCTGCCTGGGCCACGCCCCCTCACCTGGGCACCGCTCCCTCACCTGGGCAGCGCCCCCTCACCTACCTCATATCTTCATCACCTGCCATGGCCACGCCCACCTCACCTGGGCACCGCCCACTCACCTGCCTCATACCTTCATCACCTGCCCGGGCCACGCCCACCTCACCTGGGCCACGCCCAATCACCTGGGCAGCGCCCACTCACCTGCCTCACACCTTCATCACCTGCCCGGGCCATGCCCCCTCACCTGGGCACCGCCCCCTCACCTGGGCACCGCCCCCTCACCTGGGCAGCGCCCACTCACCTGCCTCATACCTTCATCACCTTCCTCACACCTTCATCACCTGCCTGGGCCACACCCCCCTCACCTGGGCACCGCCCCTTCACCTGGGAAACGCCCCCTCACCTGGGCACCGCCCCCTCACCTACCTCATACCTTCATCACCTGCCCAGGCCACGCCCACCTCACCTGGGCACCGCCCACTCACCTGCCTCATACCTTCATCACCTGCCCGGGCCACGCCCACCTCACCTGGGCCACGCCCCCTCACCTGCCTCATACCTTCATCACCTGCCCGGGCCACGCCCCCTCACCTGGGCACCGCTCCCTCACCTGGGCAGCGCCCCCTCACCTACCTCATATCTTCATCACTTGCCATGGCCACGCCCACCTCACCTGGGCACCGCCCACTCACCTGCCTCATACCTTCATCACCTGCCTGGGCCACGCCCACCTCACCTGGGCACCGCCCACTCACCTGCCTCATACCTTCATCACCTGCCCGGGCCACGCCCACCTCACCTGGGCCACGCCCAATCACCTGGGCAGCGCCCACTCACCTGCCTCACACCTTCATCACCTGCCCGGGCCATGCCCCCTCACCTGGGCACCGCCCCCTCACCTGGGCACCGCCCCCTCACCTGGGCAGCGCCCACTCACCTGCCTCATACCTTCATCACCTTCCTCACACCTTCATCACCTGCCTGGGCCACACCCCCCTCACCTGGGCACCGCCCCTTCACCTGGGAAACGCCCCCTCACCTGGGCACCGCCCCCTCACCTACCTCATACCTTCATCACCTGCCCAGGCCACGCCCACCTCACCTGGGCACCGCCCACTCACCTGCCTCATACCTTCATCACCTGCCCGGGCCACGCCCACCTCACCTGGGCCACGCCCCCTCACCTGCCTCATACCTTCATCACCTGCCCGGGCCACGCCCCCTCACCTGGGCACCGCTCCCTCACCTGGGCAGCGCCCCCTCACCTACCTCATATCTTCATCACTTGCCATGGCCACGCCCACCTCACCTGGGCACCGCCCACTCACCTGCCTCATACCTTCATCACCTGCCTGGGCCACGCCCACCTCACCTGGGCACCGCCCACTCACCTGCCTCATACCTTCATCACCTGCCCGGGCCACGCCCACCTCACCTGGGCCACGCCCCCTCACCTGGGCAGCGCCCACTCACCTGCCTCACACCTTCATCACCTGCCCGGGCCATGCCCCCTCACCTGGGCACCGCCCCCTCACCTGGGCAGTGCCCCCTCCCCTGGGCAGTGCCCCCTCCCCTGGGCACCGCCCCCTCACCTGGGCCACGCCCCCTCACCTGGGCACCGCCCCCTCCCCTGGGCAGTGCCCCCTCACCTGGGCAGTGCCCCCTCACCTGGGCACCGTCCCCTCACCTGGGCACCGCCCCCTCCCCTGGGCACCGCCCCCTCCCCTGGGCACCGCCCCCTCACCTGTCTCACACCTTCTCACCTTCCTCCCCCCTTTTCCACCTTTCTTTCCCCTCTTTTTGGGTGGAAATCAGAGCTTGGAGACTTTTCTGAGGCAGAAATGGGAGATTTGAGACCTTTTTTGGTGGAAATGGGAAATTTGAGACCTTTTTTTGGGTGGAAATGGGACTTTTGAGGTCTTTTTGGGAGAAAATTGGAGATCAGGGACTTTTTTGGGGTGGAAATTGGAGATTTGAGGCCTTTTTGGGTGGAAATCAGAAGTTTGAGGCCTTTTATGGGGTAGAAATGGGAGGTTTGAGACCTTTTTGGGTGGAAATTAGAGGTTTGAATCCTTTTATGAGGTAGAAATGGGAGTTTTTAGAACTCTTTTGGGTGGAAATGGGAACTTTTGAGGTCTTTTGGGGAGAAAATTGGAGATCAGGGACTTTTTTGGGGTGGAAATTGGAGATTTGAGACCTTTTTGGGTGGAAATGGGAGGTTTGAGACATTTTTGGGTGGAAATCAGAGGTTTGAGGCCTTTTATGGGGTAGAAATGGGAGTTTTGAGACCTTTTTTGATGGAAATGGGAGGTTTGAGACCCCTTTTGGGTGGAAATTAGAGGTTTGAGTCCTTTTCTGAGATAGAAATGGGAGGTTTGAGACCTCTTTTGGGTGGAAATGGGAGTTTTGAGACGTTTTTGGGTGGAAATCAGAGCTTTGAGGCCTTTTCTGAGATCGAAATGGGAGTTTTTAGAACTCTTTTGGATGGAAATGGGAACTTTTGAGGTCTTTTTGGGAGAAAAATGGAGATCAGGGACTTTTTTGGGGTGGAAATTGGAGATTTGAGACCTTTTTGGGTGGAAATGGGAGGTTTGAGAACATTTTTGGGTGAAAATCAGAGGTTTGAATCCTTTTCTGAGATAGAAATGGGAGGTTTGAGACCTTTTTGGGTGGAAATGGGACTTTTGAGGTCTTTCTGGAAGAAAATTGGAGATCAGGGACTTTTTTGGGGTGGAAATTGGAGATTTGAGACCTTTTTGGGTGAAAATCAGAGGTTTGAGACATTTTATGAGATGGAAATGGGAGGTTTGAGACTTTCTTGGGTGAAAATTGAAGATTTGGGCCCTTTTTTGGGTGGAATTGTGAGATTTGAGATCTTTTTGGGTGGAAATGGGAGGTTTGAGATTTTTTTGGGTGGAAATGGGAGGTTTGGGAAGTTTTTTGGGGTGGAAATTTGCAATTTTTGAGGCCTTTTTGGGTGGAAATGGGAGCTTTGAGAGCTTTTGGGGGGGTTTGGTCCCCAGGTGGTGGCTCTTGGGGACGGGGCCGTGGCCGGATTTGGGGCAAATGCACCGGTTTGGCTGAATTTGGGGGAAATCGGTGGGGTTTTGGGGAGCAGACGACGAGGGGAAAGGTTCCGAGGGGACAAATGACACCCCTGGGGTGGGGTCACCTCTGTGGCCTTGGTGGCACCAAATGTGGGGCTGGGGTCACCTCCCAGGGCTGGGGTCACCTCGTGTGGAGCCAGGGTCCCCTTCTTGTCCCCAGTGTCACCTCCTCATCCTCGGTGTCACCTCCCCATCCCCAGTGTCCCCCCCACCATGCCTGATGTCCCCTCCTCATCCCCATTGTCTCCCCCCTTATCCCACCACCCCCAGAGCCTCTCTGGGGGTGCTCTGGGTGTCCCAGGGGTGGTGGTGACGCTGTCCCT
>JAUMJL010002696.1:0-21445 GCA_033558185.1 Dromococcyx pavoninus
GAGCTGTAGTCCGCGACCCCGCCCGCCCCGCGCTGAGCGCGGCCCCGAGGACTACAGCTCCCAGCGTGCACCGCGGGAGGCGGGGGCGGTGCGCGGGGCGGTGGCGCCCCCTGCCGGGCGGAGCCGCCCGTGCCCGCGTCCCGTGGGAGAGTAGGGATGGCGGCCGGGGCGGCGCAGGGTGGTGGGGCTGAGGGCAGAGAATGCAGACCCCGCGCACACCCTCGGGACATCAGGAGAGTGGGGAGACGGGAGGAGCTGAGCGAAACAGCGCGGGTGCTGAGCGGCAGAGACCCGACAGCAGCCACACATAGAGACAACGCAAAGCCATGGAATGGTTCGTGTTGGAAGGGACCTCAAAGCCCTTCCAGTTCCAAACTCCCTGCCATGGGCAGGGACATCTCCCACTGGATCAGGGGGCCCAAAGCCCCATCCAACCTGGCCTTGAACACCTCCGGGGATGGGGCAGCCACCACTTCTTTGGACAACCTGTGCCAGGGCCTCCCCACCCTCACAGGAAAACATTTCTTCCTAAGATCTCATCTCAATCTCCCCTCTTGCAGCTGAAAACCATTCCCCCTTGTCCTGTCCCTGCACTCCCTGATCAAGAGATCCTCCCCAGCTTTCCTGGAGCCCCCCAACCTGAATATTGAAATAAAGTTGGATAATGTTTATTCTTGCGCGAGTTAACCCACAGAAAAATATTTCCTTAGTGGAAATACCCCACCAAAGGCAAAGCCCTCCAATGCCAGTTTCATTTAGCCTGAATCCAAATCCCAAAGGAGAGAGGCACTCAAAGCCAACACTGCAAAATGGGCAGGTATCTACAGGCACAATCGTCTTCATTTTCTCATAATGGTGAAGCATTGGAAGAGGCTGCCCAGGGATGTGATGGAGTCTCCTTCCATGGAAGGGTTCAAAAAACGTGTAGCTGTGGAGCTTTGGGACACTGTGTAGTGAGCAGGGTGGTGTTGGGCTGACGGTTGAACTAGATCATCTTAGAGGTCTTTTACAACCTTAATGATTCTATGATTCTGCTGAATTAATGTGGAAAGACAACCTGTGCCTAAAATTGGGATGACTGCAACCATGAGCATCCTTAAAAACACTTTTTTTTTATATCTGGTGAGCAATCTCCAATCCCTACTCTTGTCTTCTATTTAAGAAACAAATTAATTTAGAGGTAGGAACACTCTGGGACTGCCTAGATGTTTGGGTAAGGTATGGCAGTGACTGTTCTTAAACAAACTGTGCGTCAAAATAAGAACCTGAAAGGCTCAAGTGGCTTGAAAATATTTTTCAGCAGAAAGCTGCTGGAGGTGACATCTACATGCAAGAAATGAACAGAGGAATTAAGATATGTTTGTCGCAAAACTGAATTCTTAAGATATCTAAAGCATCATCAGAAAGAGACTTAATGTTGGACATTTGATGGAATGCCTGGGCTGGATTTGAGAGTGTACAACCACGGGGATTGCTGCTTGACCTGAGTAGTCGGGTATCCAGCCTGATAAACAGATGGCCCACTGCCAGGATCCGTGAAAGAGGAATGGCCAGAGGGTCCAACTCGCGGCATGTCTGGCACTCCATCTGCTCGGTGCAGGGAGCAGTTGCTCAGGATAGTGCCTGACTCTGCCGAGCAGGAACAAGCCAGCAAGGAAGGAAGAATTTTTTCCGCCCCCTCAAACATCTCCCTGTTTTCTCCTCTTCCCTGCCCCTGCACTGCAAGCCTGGCACCTCCCTCAGAACCACCTACAGCTTCTCTAGACCATGCTGCGCCCTCTTGCTTGGTAGCGTATTTCTTCCTTGGTCCCATTCACCTGGGGAAGCCTCTCCCGTAGCTCTGCAGGTAAGGCCAGCACATCCCAAGTGTTTTACCTCTTTATAGAACCATGGAAGGGACCATTAAAGCTCATCCAGTTCGAGGCCCCTGCCATGGGCAGGGACACCTCCCACTGGATCAGGGTGCTCAGTGCCCCGTCCAACCTGGCCTGGAATATTTCCAGGGATGGGGCCTCCATTGCCTCCCTGGGCAACCAGTGCCAGTGTTTGCCTCTTCTCAGCTGAGCTGGAGTAAAGGACCGTGTTTGTGGTTCATGCTGATGAAAATGTTCCCTTGTAAATTATCTTTGCACATCTGATTGACAAGCAGTAAATGAGCTGCTATTGCTCACTCTCCTTTAATGAGGCAAACACACCCTTATTTGGATTTAAACCAATCCTGTTTCATTTTAGATAAATCATTTAGGCATATGTTTAAACTGAAGCAAAACAAGAGCTCACACAGAGGGGGGCACCAGTATAACCAAGTGGATCATTGCAATCCTATTTCTCTTTTTCTTTTGTTCCATCTTCATTTTCCTATTATAAGTCAGGGGTTCCAGGTTCCAAAGGTCACCTACAAGGGAGTAACATGTATACACAGAGAAATGTAGCATAGACTTTGGCAGGGACAAATTTGGGTTTTCACAGAATCATCAAGAGGTTTGGGCTGGAAAGAACCTCAAAGTCCATCCAGTTTCACCCCCCTGCCAAAGGGCAGGGACACCTCCATGGGATCAGGGTGGTCAAAGCCCCATCAAACCTGGGCTTGAGCACCTCCAGCGATGGGGCATTCATGACTTCTCTGGGCAACCTGTGCCAGGGAAAACATTTCTTCCTAAGATCTCATCTTAATCTCCTGTCTTTCAGCTGAAAACTATTCCCCCTTGTAGTTGGAGGGGAAGAAATGGAAGCCAGAGACAGCCTGATGTGAAACCACATCCAAAGAACTGCCACCCTGACAGCAAGAAATCCACACTATTATACAGGTAACATCATGCAACCTGTAGCACAAATAAAACAAATGTTAATGGTCTTATTCTGGATTGGAATACCTGCAATTCTTGTATATGGTAATTGTTGTAAATTATACAGTAATTACAGCCCATCCTTACAATAAGAAAGTCCACTGAGAAAGCACTACCATAAATTCAAACTCATATTACATATAAGGCCAAGAACATAATCAGCATTCTCCTGTTTTCACCTAAACACACCTTCCATGCAGGTATCCCACACATATCCCACATCTGTCATGCTTGAAAAAGATGCTCCACCTATTTGTCACTGCACTGAAACTAGCTGTATTTTTAATATCATTGTAGCTATTAGTTTTTAAGAGTACACCATTTATTGGTATTTCATATATATTTCATATATTAATTATATGAAATATATGTATTTCATATTTCATATGTTATGTTCTTGCAGCCTCTGTGTCTTTCCTATCTTCCTGACCTCTTCTTGACTCCTGTCTTCTCCTGCTCAGCTCAGTGCAAGGGACTAGATTTCAGTCACCTGGAAATCTCTTCTTTGAACCTGCTGTGCATGGTTCCTGGTGCACTGCAGTGCCACTCACACATTTCTAAATCCAACAGCCTTGTCTTTACCTGCTAGCACTGAATGTTGTACTCCTACTGCTGTAGACCCTCTGCAGATGGGCAGGTAATTGCTCCCTGAAGACAATTTGTGGAGAGAAGAGTAAACCAAATGTTATACTTGGCCAGCTGATTAACTGCTGTGTAACATCTTCAAAATGGCAATTTATTCCAAGTAGAGAATAACAGAATCATTTAGGTTGGAAAAGACCATTAAGATCATTGAGTCCTACCTAAAGCCAACACTGCCAACTCCAACGATGTCCCTAAGCACCACATCCACATGGCTTTTAAACCCTCTACGGATGGGAACTCCATCACTTCCCTGGGCAGCCTCTTCCAATACTTGACAATATAATACAGTGCAAAGAAAAAAACATCAAAACACATCAAGTAAACCAACTGGAACCATCAAGCTGGGCTTCAAACATATATTTAGGAATAAGACAATGTCAGAAATCAGACCCAAACCAGGACGAAAGCAGAAGTATTCTTCTCAGACTGCAACACCAGCTGGGCAAACCACAGGCCAATTTCTGCAAACAGTTCTGTATTTGAACAACTTCAAAGATCTTATTGACATTCCTCTCGTCCTATTGCCTGTCAGTTGGGAGAACAGACCAGCACCCACCTCATTAAAACCTCCTTTCAGGTAGCTGTAGACAGTGATAAGGTCTCCCCTCAGACTCCTCTTCTCCAGGCTAAACAGCCCCAGGTCCCTCAGCCACTCCCAGAACCCCAGTGCTCCAGCCCCTTCCCCATCTCCATTCCCCTTCTCTGGACGCATTCCAGTTCCTCAATGTAGTGAGGGGCCCAAAACTGAACCCAGACTTTGAGGTGCAGCTCACCAATGCTGAGTACAGGAGCGCAGTCACTTCCCTGGTCCTGCTGGCCACGCTGTTTCTGATACAGGCCAAAATGCCAATGGCTTCCTTGGCCACCTGGGCCCCTGCTGGCTCATGTTCAGCCACTGTCAACCAACACCCCCAGGTCGTTCTCTGCCAGGCAGCTCTCCAGCCACTCTTCCCCAATCCTGGAGCGTTGCCTGTGGTTATTGTTTCTCAAGTGCAGGACCCAGCACTTGGCCAATGCATCCAGCCTGTCCAGATCCCTCTGCAGAGCCTTCCTACCCTCAAGCACTTCAACTCACACTGTGTAGAAACCTGCTGCCCTCTGCCCAACCTGGCTCCTGAGATGAGTGAATCTGCCCCCGTGCACCAAAGCTGAGCTCCGGACGCCGGTGGAGCTGCACGCCAGGCTAGAGACTCCCAACTGGCCTTGCTTCAACAGCTCTTGCCAGCCGACTCTGCTGCCTGTTGACCTAACAGGGAAGAGCAAACAGAGGAATGAGGGCATTATCCTGAGCCTGACACATATAATTTCTATACCTTTCTCTTCACAGCTTCTTCCCAGCAGAATAAAGGCAGGATATCTCCTTGCTGAATAACTCATATGGCTGTGGCACAAGAAGATAGAAAGGAAATACTGAAGTGGCAGCACAGGAAGAAGAAAGGAGAATGGATTCCCCATCGAAGTCTTGGAATGTGAGGCAAAGCCAGAAGGATTCCTACTTTTAGAAGACTCATACACATTTTTAAACAAACTAGCATATGCAGGAAGCCTAATTAGGTGTCTTGACTTAGAGGAACTAGAAGGTTGCAGTTCGCTTGCATTTATTCCATTTAGAAAATAGCTAAGACTGAACCAGGAACATATTAATATTGTAGCTTCCCAATGAGAAGAACTGAGGTGAGAGGGAGAGCTAAGAAAGTTAATTGGAAAACTTGACATTTGTGAGGAAACCTTAGAGACATCTCAATGAAAAAATATAAACCTTGGTCTACTTGCTTCCCTGCTTCCAGAGTCTAAATAGCATTCTATTCTAGTATCTAGTAGTCTGCTAAACTATTTATAGTCTACGTAAACTAAGAATGAGTGGAACCAGAGTGTTTTGAGAAACAGAAGCTGAGGCTGCCCTTTGCTCTTTCTCCAGCAGATGGATGATGTTCCCAGAGTCACCGATCCCACACAGGGTTGAATTTCTCCTCTATTCAGGCTTTTTTGCTGCTGTTCCCTCACACTGCAAGCCTGCCCAGTAAACTTTTAACAGGCCTAACCTCACCTTTGGATTGAACACTTGCAGCTCACCACAACTTCCTTTACTGGAGCTTTGTCATCAAAACCTTTTAATTCAACTCCTGCCATAATTCTTTCTCCTGTATGAATATATTCCCCAGATTTGCACTTCAAACACTTCCCTGCATGACCCCTGCTTTCCTACTGTACTTAGGCTGTATAAATACCTCAGGGCACGCTGATGATCTGCAGGTTTTTGTCTCCGTGTCCCTGACTCAGCAGGAGCAGCTGGGCGAGCAGGGCTCACCCGCCCAGGCTTGCTTCCCTATGGGATCACCGTGAGAGTTTGAAATGCATCCTCAGCACTTTCCTTGGGCAGGTGGGGGGAATTGCTGCCTTGTGCTATCCACAGTCAGACCTTTCAGGCTTCTGCATGTCTGAACTCTCTACAACTGCCTGAAGGGAGGTGGGTGCTGGTCTCTTCTCCCAGGTGGCGGGATGAGACTTAATGGCCTCAAGTTGCGCCAGGGGAGGTTCAGGTTGGATATTAGGAAAAATTTCTTTACTGAAAGGGTTCTCAGGCACTGGAAGAGGCTGCCCAAGGCAGTGCTGGAGTCCCCATCCCTGGAGGGAATCAAAAGACAGGCAGATGAAGCGCTCAAGGATGTGGTTTAGTAGTGAACAGGTTTGGTTGGACTCGATGGTCTCAAAGGTCTTTTCCAACCAAGCATGTCTATGATTCGATTCTATGATTCCATCGTCTTTACAGGACACCAGCCCTGCGTTCCGTACATGTCAGGGTACCCAGCTGCAGAGGGAGGTGGTGCTGCAGGTGGATGTATAGGGTGATATAAGGACCAGTGAGAACCAGTGTGCACCCATGGGGGTGGCCTGGAGGCCCTGAGGAAGGTGTGGGGAGGTCCTTGCTGAGGAGGATGCTGCCTGGGGCTTGCCTTAAACGATGGAATGGGATATATTGGCACAAAGCTGAGGCTGCCTTTTCAAGCTCTGTGAAATCTGTTTTGCTACAAGCTGTCTACAAATTGAGGATTAGATTTAGACAGGTTTATTGTTTGAGCTTGTGTGTTTATAACAACAGCCATTGTCACACTGAATTGTATAAACATGTATATCTCAAAGGTCTTTTCCAACCAAGCGATTCTATGATTCTATGGTGTGGACACAGTCATGTTTTCAAAGCTCCTGTGAGCTGGATTGTGTTTCCATGGGACATGGCAGCCACTTCCCACTTCACTCCCTGTTCCCTCTTTTCATTCTGCTGATGTTACAGTAGGAAGAAACAAACAACAGAGTGAGGACAACAATTTTTGTGCAAATTGGGTGGCCCAAGAATTTGGGACTGAGGGACTGGCAGGAAGATGTGCCAGGGGAAGGTTAGGTTGGACATTAGGAAAACGTTTTTCCCCCAGAGGGTGGTTGAGCACTGGAACAGCTCCCCAGGGGAGCAGTCACAGCCTGACATTGTTCCAGAAGCCTTTGGCCAACGCCCTCAGGCACATGGTGTAACTGTTGGAGTTGTCCTGTGCAGGGACAGGAGTTGGACTCGATGGTCCTTGTGGGTCCCTTCCAACTCAGGACAGTCTATGATTCTATGAAATCTACAAAATGCAGCAGTTGGTGGTGGGATCTCACCTGTTTCCCTTTGTCACTGGGTACCTTGCACATGCTCCTAAAACCCTTTTGCTCTTGTTTGTTAACATTCCTGTTGCCAGTGCCAGAGCTGCTTTGTTTCACTGTTATTCCAGCTAAACCCCACTCATCAGCTGTCTTGCATTTGTCATGACACCCATTTGGAGATATGTGTAGGGTGACACTGGTTTATGTCTCCTTACCTAGGGTGCCAGCACCAGCTCCAAGGAGAACTCTCCCTGAAACTGCCAGGTAATCCAAAGTATTGGGAAGTGGAAAAGCAAACATCAGAAAAGACAGACCCTGGTATTGCACAGTCAGAGCTGCCTGGAAAGACCTGTCATCACCAAGGGAATGCAGGTGAACAGCTGGGACCCAGAAGAGCAGCATGGGAGTGACCTGCCCAGCCAAAAAAAGCTGTGTTGGAACAGAGATACCTCCACACTTGCTTTGTTGAAAGCCAGTAGCTCTTGCATCACTATAAATGAGCTTAATCATACGTTCAGGTGTTAAATGAGACTTCCAGGTATTTAGTTATTAAAATCCAAGGAAAGAAGTTTGTGAGTGTGATTTACTTCAGAGTGAAGTCACTGAAGTGATATATATGCTCTGATATACACTCATGTGATCACCAGTGATGTCAAGATCAGAGGCAGCCAGGACTGCAGTGATCATGCATTGGTAGAGCTGGAGTATTGTGTTCTGGAATCCTCTGGAAGAATATGGAACTGTTGGAACAGGTCCAGAGGAGGCTACAAGGATGATCAGAGGGCTGGAGCACCTCTGCTACGAGGACAGGCTGAGAGAGTTGGGGCTGTTCAGTCCGGAGAAGAGAAGGCTTTGGGGAGACCTTACAGGGGCCTTCCAGTACTGAAAGGGGATCCAGGAAAGCTGGGGAGGGACTTTTTACAAGGGCAAGTAGAGACAGGATGAGGCAGAATGGCTTTAAACTGGAAGGGGAAAGATTTAGATTAGACATTAGGAAGAAATTCTTCATGATTAGGGTGGGGAGGCCCTGGCCCAGGTTGCCCAGGGAAGTGGTGGCTGCCCCATCCCTGGAGGTGTTCAAGACCAGGTTGGCTGGGGCTTTGAGCCCCCTGATCCAGTGGGAGGTGTCCCTGCCCATGGCAGGGAGCTGGGACTGGAAGGGCTTTTAGGTCCCTTCCAACCCAGTCTGTTCTATGTTTCTATGGCTTGAGAAAAAAGCTCTCTCTGAGTATCCAAAAATTTTGAATTGATAGTGTACGTTGCCCTGATGTGATGCCTTGGCATAGAGATACTTCATCCAGGAATGCTAAGGCGTGGTTTAGGTAGGGCTGGGACATTAGAACAATTTTTAAACTTAAACCAGATCATTTCCAAATGTAATTCTATTTCCATCAAAACTAATTGAAAGTTTAGATGAACAATTTGATCAGGGAAAATTCATGACCTACAAGCTAGGTAGAAACAGACTTTAAATCTTCTATGTCATTCAGTACACGTAGCCTGTGGTAGAGGTTTTCCTTTATTTTTATTTTCCTTCATTTTTAAAAAAACACTGTTTTTCAAAGTGTTAAAACTCTTTCTGGAAAAATAAAAGGAACTGCCTCATCACCTTGGAAATACCAAAATTAGGGGGTACAAGAAAGACCTTGAGGCGCAGGAGCATGTCCAGAGAAGGCGAATGGAGCTGTGGAAGGGTCTGGAGCCCAAGGGTTGTGGGAGCAGCTGAGGGACCTGGGGCTGTTTAGTTTGGAGAAGAGGAGACTCAGGGGAGACCTCATTGCTCTTTGCAGCTCCCTGGAAGGAGGCTGTGGTGAGGTGGGTGTTGGTCTCTTCTCCCAAGTAACAAGCGATATGATGAGAGGAAATGTCCTCAAGTTGTGCCAGGGAGGTTTAGATTGGATATTGGGAAAAATTCCTTTACGGAAAGGGTTCTCAGGCACTGGCAGAGACTGTCCAGGGCTGTCATGGATTCACCATCCCTGGAAAGATTTAAAAGATGAGTAGACAAGGTGCTCATGGATCTGATTTAGCAGTGGGCAGGTATGGTTGGACTTGATGATCTCAAAGGTCTTTTCCAAACAAAGGATTCTACAACTCTATGATTGTCCCACCTCTTCTACACAACAACCACTGCAAATCCCAGAGGAACAATCTGTCAGCATCAACACAGTTAATGCAGATTGGAAGAATGAGATGGACATTCTTTCCCTGTTTATCACAGCTGTGTGGAATAAAATTGAACACAGTATTTATAAGGACAATAGGTATTTCTGCAGTGCTCTTTTGTTTCAAGTCTCTATACACAGATTGCCAAAAGAATAAAAAAGAACAAGGAAAAAAGTCCCAGTCCCTGAAGGGAGTGAAGTAAGTTTGCAGATGATACCGACCTGGTTGGGGGTGTTGATCTGCCTGAAGTTAAGAGGCTCTACAGAGTAATCTGGACAGGCTGCATCAATGGGCCGAGGCCAATTGCATGGGGTTCAACAAGGCTAAGTACTGGGTCCTGCACTAGAACCACAACAACCCCATGCAATGCTTCAGGCTTGGAGAAGAGTGCCTGTAGAACTGCCTGGAGGAGAAGGACCTATGGGTGTTGATGATAGTCAACTGAGCATGAGCCAGCAGTGGCCCAGGTGGCCAAGAAGGCCAACAGCATCCTGGCTTGGATCAGGAACACTGTGGCCAGCAGGAGCAGGGAAGGGATCCTTCCCCTGTGCTCGGTGCTGATGAGGCCACACCTCGAATCCTGGGTTCAGTTTTGGGCCCCTCACTACGAGAAAGACATTGAGGGGCTGGAGCACATCCATAGAAGGGCAACAAAGCTGGTGAGGGGTTTAGAACTCAAGCTTTATGAGGAGTGGCTGAGGGAGCTGGGGCTGTTTAGTCTGGAGAAGAGGAGGCTGAGGGGAGACCTCATTGCTCTCTACAACTGCGTGAAAGGAGGTTGTAGTGAGGTGGGGGTTGATCTCTTCTCCCTGATAGTCAGTGACAGGACAAGGGGAAATAGCCATAAGGTGCTCCGAGGGGATTTAGGTTGGATATTAGAAGAAATTATTTTACTGAAAGGGTTGTCAAGCATTGGAATAGGCTGCCCAGGGAGGTGATTGAATCACTGTCCCAGGAGGTGTTTAAAAGATTAGTAGATGCTGTACTTGGGGCCATGGTTTAGTGGTGGACTTAGCAGAGCTGGATGGATGGTTGGACTCGATGATCTTAAAGGTCTTTTCCAACCAAAACCATTCTGTGATTCTGTGAATGTCTCCATTCTCTGCTTTCCAAACAGCCTTTTATCAGAGTGAACCTGACAGTTGACTTAAGGTGACCTCTATCATTTGTAAGGAAAATGCCCAAGCAAAGAGCTGAATCAGCTGATGAGTTAGCACAAATGCTCAGGTTACTCTGACTTGGGGGGGGCAGGAGGGAAAAGGGAGGGGGTGGAGATAGATATCTTCAGATTTCAGCCAAGGTCTCTTCACTGCTGGTGGCAGCTTGCCACCTGGAAGTTGCTATTTCTTTGCTGTAGCACTTCTGCCTTCACATTGAATCATAGAGGTCTCATCCATGCTGGCCTTCCAGCACTTAAAGGGGGCTACAGGAAAGCTGGGGAGGGGCTCTTGATCAGGGAGTGCAGGGCCAGGATGAGGGGGAATGGTTTTAAACTGAAAGAGGGGAGATTGAGATATCACTTAACTTGCTCCAACAATTCTATATCCTTCCTGAGGGTGCTGAGGGCTCCAGAACTGAATGCAGGGCTCCAGATGAGGTCTCACCAGAGCAGAGCAGAGGGGCAGAATCCTCTCCCTTGCCCTGCTGGTCCCACTGCTTTGGATGCAACCCAGGATATGGCTGGCTTTGTGGACTACAAGCTTAACAGCTCTTACAGAGAGTTTTCAAGAGGGTCAGAAAATAATTATTTAGAGAAAAGACATGGAATTTGGCCAGCATAGGTGAGCTTCCAAAATCCAGGCCAGAATTAACGAAGTTCAGATCATATTTAGGAGTTCTCCCTTCTTCTCTGAACATGTTTGCTCCAAGCAGTGAGTAGCTTAGAGAGACACAATTTATGCTTTTCTGTCAGAAATTGTGGAGTCAAACAGCGCTTCCCACTCTGATGAACAACAGCAGGAAGCATGGGAGGGAGGCTGCTGACCTGTTTTCAAAGACTGGGAACAAGGCAGGGATTGCTGAGAGATGCTGGAGTATTGCCCAAGTCAGAAAAGTTTATTTACAAGAGGGTTTGGCATCAGTGTAACGGGTGCCCAGGGTGCCCACCCCACATTAGGAGCAGTAGAACTGTCCCCTATATCCTATTGCATGTTCTGAAAAATATGTTCTATTATTTGACCTTGGCATCCAAAATAAGGGAGGATTAAAATCTCCTTCTTTGCTTTAGTTTTTTATCTCTGAAACAGAGGTTGAAATATCCCCTTCCTCCACAGGGCTGTGAAGATGCAGTGCCTTTACTGTGTACTACAGTCAGAAGCATCTGGGAATTCTCAACAGTCATCACGGATGCAGGCAGTGAGAAATTGAGTCACTCACTGCTAGGGAAGAGAAAATAAATTATTAAATCCTTAGCAGCATTCCAGTACTGAAAGGGGCTCCAGGAAAGCTGGAGAGGGGCTCTTGATCAGGTAGTGCAGGGACAGGAAAAGGGGGAATGGTTTTCAGCTGGAGGGGGAACTGTTTTCAGCTGAAAGAGGGGAGATCTTAGGAAGAAATGTTTTGTTGTGAGGGTGGGGAGGCCCTGGCACAGGTTGTCCAGAGCAGTGGTGGCTGCCCCATCCCTGGAGGTGTTCAAGGCCATGTTGGATAGGGCTTTGAGCACCCTGATCCCATGGGAGGGATGTTGGAACTGGATGGGCTTCGAGGTCCTGTCTAACCCAAACCATTCCATGCTTCTGTGATTTCTAGTGACAGTTGCTCATTGCTGCTCTGGTTGGTTCAGTGACAGCCATTGTTCTCAGGAATCCTGGGAAGTCACACAATAGGCAACAGCTGAAGGAAGACCTGGGAAAACGTATTTTGCAAGAAACATTACTAAAGCTGACAGCCGTCCTCTGCATTATCACTTCAGGGATCTGGGATGCACAGGGATCTGGGATGCACAGACAGTCCTGTTATCATCAGGTTTTTAACAACTAATGCATTCCCTGCAGCTGTACAAAGCGTCATCTGACATATCAGTGCTCCACAGGGAACTCTATCCCAGTAATTGCAATGTAATGGATAGGCTGCAGTCTGCTCCATGTCTTGGAAAGCATATGCCTTGATCAAGAAGTATCGGGGTCTTTTATACATTTCAGGGGGAACAGAAAACATGTGGCTCTGGTAGAGGTGTTGCCATTATGGGGTTAATTAGGCATTAACAACTGAAGCACAGTACGCATTTTCTGAGGATTAATGACCATCTGGGAGCAACCGATGGCCTAGGAAACCCTGATTATTAGTGTTTAGGACTTGTCCCTTCTCAAGGTCATTAGCATGCCTGGATCAGAGTCCAAATGCCCGCTCAAAGGCTCTTCCGACCCCTGAGGGGGTTTGTGTCTGGCACTGTGGCTCATGGCTTGCAGCCAACTGCCAATAAACCAATACCAGTCAGAAAGTTTAGAAAGCATTCAAAGAACATTGAGTGAGGGGTAAAAGGCTCACAGATGATAGAATCATGGAATGGTTCACATTGGAAGGGACCTTAAGTCCCACCCAGTTCCACTTCCCCTGCCATGGGCAGGGACACCTCCCACTGGATCAGGGGGCTCAAAGCCCCATCCAAGCTGGCCTTGAACACCTCCAGGGACGGGGCAGCCACCACTGCTCTGGGCAACCTGGGCCAGGGCCTCCCCACCCTCACAGCAAAACATTTCTTCCTAAGATCTCATTTCAATCTCCCCTCTTTCAGCTGAAAACTGTCCCCCCTCATCCTGTTCCTGCACTCCTTGATGAAGATCAAGTACATTTTAATCTTTTCAGTTTATAATATTCATCAGTTAATTTGTTGTACAGTAAATGCTTTTCCCTTGAGCTCATAAGCAGCTTTTTCTGCTGTCAATCCTCAAACACGCCAGTGCTGCAGCACCTCAGAGTTCTGCCTGCCCTACCTGCCAGCAAGAGGTGTTTCACAGGACAAGTGGGAACTGCAGGATCACCCACCCAAATGGAGAGATTTTCTTGCTTTGCTATGTAATTGAATACTTTTATGCACATACATTTTATATACACGTGTGTATGGTAGAGAGAGAAGGTAACAGCAATGATGTGATGACAATGCGGTCCGCGGAGGTCTGATCACTCTGTACCTTACAAAGCTGTTTGACTGTTGTCATGTCACTACGGTTGCCCAAGACAGGTGATGCAGCACAGGTCTGTGTTTGCAGACAAATTGGTTGTCTACGAGGCTTGGCAACTCCAAAGATCATCTTCTTGTTTCCTTGCCTTATCTTGAAATCTGCATCAAGGAAAACAAAATCCCACCCATTCCATTCTGAAGTCAGTATTACTTTCTCTCTCATGCATGTATTTCTAAACTTATGTATAAATCATTTTGCCCCTACATCTCTGGAAGTCTTCTGTCTGTTTAGCGGGAGGTAGTAAAGTGTTTCATGGGGCTTCATAAGCTGAGGTTCAGGTCTTTTGCTATGTGCCTGTTGGCATAGAAACTCCTAATGTGCATGTCAGTATTGTGCTTCCAAACTACATGAAGAACTGTTTGCTAGATGGAAGTCACCTGCCTTCACAAGCTAGTTAACACAGCTCTGGATCTCTTTCATTCTTAACTAATCTCAATTTCATGTCAATTTTGTCTCCATCCTCAGGCTAACTTCTGTGAGAGGACCTCTGTTCCAGCACACATATGGATGGTACAAAGCTTTTGATGCTTCCCCTCTGGTCCTGAACTCCTCTGCTTCATGAGGGTGCCCCACAAAAGTTCTGGAGGTGCTTATGGGGCAGATGAGTTCCCTCAGCTGCCTCTTGTTCCTCTTTCTATAATAAAATTAGCCAAAATTAATACACTGCCTCTTCATCTGTCTCTGTTCATCGCCTGCTGCATTAACTAAGACATTGAATCAGCTGATCCCAGCAGCACTCTCTGGAAATTACCTAAAATTGCTTTTCTACTTGACTACTTTATGTCCCTCAATTGCTTTGAATCAGGCAATTCTCCAGGTTTTGGGTTTTTTTAATAAAAATCAGATTACGTACTTATTTTTTTTATTCCTTTGCCCTTTATCTTCTATTTTGTCATTCAGAATTTTCATAGAATTATGGAGCCTTAGAAAGGTCCCTTGAAGGGACCTCAAAGCCCACCCAGTTCCAAACCCCTGCCATGGCAGGGACACCTCTCACTGGATCAGGGTGATCAAAGCCCCATCCAAGCTGGCCTTGAACACCTCCAGGGATGGGGCAGCCACCACTTCTCTGAGCAACCTGGGCCAGGGCCTCCCCACCCTCACAGGAGAAAATTTCTTCCTAAGATCTCATCTCAGTCTCCCCTCTTTCATTTCAAAAATTTTCCTCCTCATCTTATCCCTGCACTCCCTGATCAAGAGCCCCTCCCCAGCTTTCCTGGACCCCTTTTCATAGAATCATAGAATCCTCTGGTTGGAAAAGACCTCTGAGATCATTGAGTCCAACCGCACCCATCATCTGCTAAACAATGTCCTTTAAAAGCTCATCTATCGTTTTTTTAAACACCTCCAGGGATGGTGACTCAACCCCCTCCCTGGACAGCTGTGCCAGTGCCTGACCACCCTTTCAGGAAAGAAATTCTTCCTAATATCAAATCTGAACCTCCCTTTGCACAACTCATGGCCATTTCCCCTTGTCCTATCACCTGTCACTTGGGAGAAGAGATCAACACTCGCTCTGCCACAGCCCCCTTTCAGCCATAGACAGCAATGAGGTCTCCCCTCAGTCTCCTCTTCTCCAATCTAAACAACCCCAGTTCCCTCAGCCACTCCTTGTAGGGCTTTTTCTCCAACCCTTTCACCAGCCTCATCGCCCTTCTCTGGACGCGTTCCAGCCCTTCAATGTCCTTCTTGTAGTGAGGGGCCCAGAACTGAACACAGCACTTGAGGTGTGGCCTCACCAGTGCTGAGTCCAGGGGCACAATCACCTCCCTGGTCCTGCTGGCCACGTTATTTCTGATACAGGCCAAGATGCCATTGGCTCTCTTGACCACCTGGGCCACTGCTGGCTCATGTTCAGCCACTGTCAACCAACACCCCCAGGTCCTTCTCCTCCAGGCAGCTCTCCAGCCACTCTTCCCCAAGCCTGTAACGCTGCAGGGGGTTGTTGTGTCCCAGGTGCAGGATTTGGCATTTGGTCTTGTTAAACCTCATCCCATTGGTCTCAGCCCATGGATCCAGCCTGTCCAGATCCCTCTGCAGAGCCTCCCTTCCTCCAAGCAGATCAACACTGCCACCCAGCTTGGTGTCATCTGCAAACTTGCTAAGGGTGCACTCGATCCCTTCATCCAGATCATTGAAAAAGATATTGGACAGGACGGGACCCAGCACTGAGCCCTGGGGAACACCACTCGTGACCGTCCTCCAACTGGATTTAACTCCATTTACCATAACCCTCTGGGCCCGGCCATCCAGCCAGTTTTTCACCCAGCACAGGCTGTGCCTGATCAGGCCAATGGCAGCCGGTTTCTCAATCAGAATGCTGTGAGAAACGGTGTCAAAGCTTTCCTGGAGTCCAGGTACAGCACATCCACAGCCTTTCCCTTGTCCATTAACTGGGTAACCTTGTCATAGAAGGAGCTCAGATTGGTCTGGCAGGACCTGTCTTTCATAAACCCATGTTGACTGGGTCTGATCACCTGGCTGTCCTGCACATGCTGTGTGATAGCATTCAGTATCATCTGCTCCATGACTTTCCCCAGTACCGAAGTCAAGCTGACAGGTCTATAATTCCCCGGATCCTCCTTCCTACCCTTCTTGTAAGTGGGAGTTACATTTGCCAGTCTCCAGTCAAGTGACACTTCCCCAGTCAGCCAGGACTGCTGATAGATGAGGGAAAGGGGTTTGGCAAGGACCTCCACCTGCTCCCTTAATATACTTGGGTGTATCCCATCTGGCCCCATAGACTTGTGGATGTTTAACTGGCCAAGCAGGTATCTAACCAAGTCTTCTTGGAACATTGAGGGTTGGTCCAGAACTGGATGCAGGGCTGCAGGTGAAGTCTCACCAGAGCAGAGCAGAGGGGCAAAATCCCCTCCCTCACCCTGCTGGTCCCTTTGCTTTGGATGCAGCCCAGGACACGGTTTGGCTTCCTGTGCTGCAAGTGCACATTGTTGAGCTTCTCATCCACCAATCTTCTATTTTGCCATTCAGAATTCTATTTCAGAACTGTCTCACCTCGCCTTCCCCAACAGCAGTGCCACTCTTGAATACTGCTATCGCCACCTCACAGTGCAGTCCAGAATCGGTAAGAAATCCTGAACTGGGGGTAAGAAATCTGACAGTTGCCAAGAGTGTTGTCAGCAGTTAAGCCCCATCTGCTCACACCTGCCATAAACTGCATGTATAGGCTGAACAAACCCACTTTGCAGACCCACTTTCCATACCAGGGAAGAAAGCAGAGCTTAGCAAAGTGAATAATAATGCTCCTCAAAATTTCAGACTTACTTATGCTCAAGCTATAAGCAGCTGGGTAGTGTGACATGTTTAGAGCCCACTGCTGCCTGATGAGAAGCAGTGGTGATATGAGAGATGATAATGGGCCACAGCAAAAGCAAACCCCTAAACCTACTTTTTTCCCCCAGCAGAAATGATCAATCGAGTTTTAAACAGCTCCAGACTTTAGCAAAGCATGCATTTGTCCATTATTTAGCTTCAGCCTCTGTGTACGGATAAGTCTTGCCTCCAGCCCAATTGATGCATTCCTGTAGCTTCTTACTCCATCATTATCCACTCCAGCACTTCCCTTGCTCACCAGCATTTGCTCAAAAGCTGAAACATTACATTATGATTTCTCAGTAAAAATACATGACAATAAGTGTTTAAAATCCAGGAATTTTAATATACCCCAGCTACAGACAATCCTGGTGAACACAACTGTCTTCCGCACAGTAATTCCCAGTGTCTGACAAGGCCACGCGTGGGCAGATTGGGCTCAGGGCGGGGGGACCAGCTTCTTTCACTGGTAACAAGTTGTGCTGTCAGATAATCTGAGTGTTTGGCATATGTGCATAGGGCCATCGTCTCCTTAATACACAGTGTATGTCCTAAAACCCTTAAAGGCTTAACCAAACCCCTTTATGCCTACACTCCATTTCTCCATGAGGCTGCTGAACACAAATAACTGCTGTGCTATTATTAATCTGTTAAACCAAATACACCATTATTTTAAATATTATATTAATTAAAGCTTTTCTCATTTTTATTTTGATTGTTTGCCCAAGGTTTGCAGAAGCAAAACCAGAAAGGAGGAGAAAGGGAAAACAGCAACACAGAGAACCAAACCATCTCCCCATCCCTCCTCTCCAGGGAGGCATCAAAACACTGATCCAAAATTCTCACTGTTTCAAGTGGACAGTTTTTCAGCCTTAGTCTTTATGGACTGAATCAAAGCGTAGCTATTCAACTAAGCACACAAAATTACAGCAAGTTCTGACTCTTTTGGAATGTCTGATATGAAATATTATTCTATCTCTTTTTTAAAAAATTAAGAAATGGATTTGTTTTAATAAAACACACTAACATAGCTAACAGATACTTCTCAGATCCTGGCAGAAAAAAGATGTTATACCTTGTCTCTTTATATCTTATCTCCTGTGTCAAGGTCTTGATCACCCCTGGCAGTCTGCTTTCCAGAGAGCCCTGGTTGCTTGTGATATCCTAATTGCACTGGTACTGCAATCAAATTGAAGTGAAAAATTAATTTGTGACAAATGCAATTGCTCCAAGTGAAAAAAACGTAATGTTCCGGAGCTTATTTATTTTATTTCTTTAGATTGAGAACATTCAAATAACAGTAAAAGTCTTTGTGTTATTGCAACACAAATAAGAATAGTAAATAACATCTCTTTTACTTTACTTCCATTCAATCGTTGCTCTCTCTTTGTGATCAGAGCATCCTCCTGTAGGCACAGCCATCAAAACACACAGCAACTGGCCTCTGCTGGAGGGCTGGCTGGAATAACTGAGTGCAGGACTGGACTAATCCTAGATAGCTCAGCACTGGTTACAGAGCAAACGTGCTGTTATGTAAGGCACGCTGAACAAAGATGTTCAAGCCCTGATTTTACCTGTGTTCAGTTAGTTATTCTGAAGCTGAGCAGACATAACTTAGGCCTTTCTAAGCAGAAATATTCAAGACAGTAACTGCAGATGACCCATCATTTATGACCTTTAACCATTGACTGAATTATTAGCCACAAGAGCTTGATATAAATAACATAAACCACTTGGTTTTCTATGACCTGCAAAGCTGAGCTTAAGCGCTGTTGTTCCTTTGCAAGGTTATTTGCAAGTTTTATAGAGACTGACTCACAAAAGGGAACAGTGCTTTACAATGCCCACATGCCCTTGGACAAACTTATTCTCTGGCTATTGTGTTCCAGTTAAAGTTTGTTGAGGTTAGTAATCCAGGAGCTGTGGTCAAAGGGAAGCGTCAGTGACTGAGCTATACAAAGAAGATTCTCCCTTAAATTGTGACATGGCATCACCTTTCTTTACGTAGCTGGCCATAGGTTGGGTTCAAAGACTTATGTGCATTAACATGGATAGCAAAACAGTCACCACTTTTATGTATCATAAAAAATACCTATCCATTAAATGTGCTGGGTTATGTTAAGGATTTGATACTTTAAGAGACAGCATCTTATCAAGGACAGGTAAGAAAGAAACTGGAACATCTTGCAGATAGCCTGTCATCTAACTGACAAAAACATAGTTTTGGCAAAAAGTGGCCAGTGCCAACCCAAAAGCATGCTTTAACCATGGCCTTTCATCAGTTCTCACCTAATGCACAGGCATTACTCTCTCCTCGTGTCTCTCCTCTCGAAGCACAAGGAGGCGAAAACCAAGCTCCTTCTCCACTGCAGATCTCCTCTGCGGGGTCTGTGCTACATATTTTGCCTGTATAGTTCTAAGTAGAAGAGGTGAACTCTTGAATATGCTGATTTAGGTTTCTGTCTCTGGTATGAAACCATTGCTGAGGAAAGAGATCAGAACCCAACTCCAGTTGCATGAGTGTGTCACTGATGACCTCTTAAAGCTCATGTTTCTCCAGACTCAACTGAAATTTGATTGCTTTGCCCTTTTCCATCCCTAAGATACAGTGGCTCACGAAAAACCTAACTGGAAATCAGAGAGACTTAGGAAAACCCAACAAGGGACAGGTTATTTGGGCTCCTGTCTCAGTCACACTCATTTGCATTACAGTAGCTGAAAAAAAATGGAAGTCTGTGCTGAAACAAAATTAGCTTCTACAGTCCCTATTATCATACCATTTTTAATAAATTATCTCAGATATCTGCATAAAGATTCACAGCTGTGCGCAGTGCTCTGAAACACCAGCAGCCTCGGATGTTTTTCTCAAGTCTCCACAACGACCGCTGACATCAGTGGTTTGCCCAAGGCTGGGTTACAGCCTGGGTACCCTGCTGTGTGCAGAGACAGAGACACATAGAATCACACAGTGGTTTGGGGTCAAAGAGACCTTCAAAGCCCATCCAGTTCCAACCCCAGTGCCATGAGCAGGGACATCTTCCATTGGATCAGGTTGTTCAAAGGCCCTCCAGCAATGGCGCATCCATGACTTCCCTGGGCAACCTGGGCCAGTGTTTCACCACTCTCACAGGAAAACATTTCTTCCTAATGTCTAGTCTAAACCTCTCCTCTTTTAGTTTAAAACCATCATCCTTGTCCTATTGCTACAGGCCCTACTAAAATGTTTTTCCCCATCTTTCTTATAAGTATTGAAAGGCTGAAATAAGGTCTCCCTGGAATCTTCTATTCTCCAGGCTGAACAACTCCAACTCTCTCAGCCTGTCCTCAAGGGCAGGTGTTCCAAGCTTTCAGTCCTTTTTTTGTGGCCCTCGTTTGGACGTACTCCAACAGGTCCATGTCTTTCCTTTTTCCCAAGCTTCCTTTATGTCCCACAGGAGCTTGATAACATAAGGCTGCCTGTGGCTTTTGCTTGGGAGACAGGAGAGACCTGACTGAGGGCTGGATCATGGGGTTGGGGGTGGCTGGAGGCTGGATCTGGGGGCTTAAGAGCAGCTGAGGTGATACAAAGAATGCCAGGAAATAAACTCTCTGACTAGTTTTGGAGTTTTAGAAAGCAGCATCCTTCATTTCAGCCCTGGATGGATGAGGGAATGATTTTCTTCAATCCTGTGTAACAAGAGCTGGGACAGAAGATATTTCCCATTTACACTCATATGTATAAATTTTCCCAGAAATCTTATGTATATCCTATTACTTTTCAAGGAATAATTTTAATTTTATTTTGAGCTTCACAACAGCCAAATCGCTGCTGATTGGAGCTTTGGAGCCAGCTCTGTATGACCTTGTATTTTAGACAGTGAAAGGCTTCCAACAGAGGGAGACACAGTGGTTCAACTCACACCATATGGAACACAAGGCGTTATCACAACTCTTTAAATAGTGTCTGGGAAAGCACTGTTTGGAAAAAAAATGCTGTTAGGAGACCGTGCTGTCAGAGGGACAGTCTGTGTCTGTCTGACTTTCAAACAATCCAGTGACTTAGATGGAACGTAATGGAAATCAGTTAGAAAACAAATTCTGTGGAAAACTAATTCTACTTTAGTTTAAAACAGCATATTCCACTTTTTTGTAACAGTACGCGCTTCTTGTATCGCGGGGCGGGTAGTGCTCGGCACAGCCACTTCGGGCTCTGATGGCGCCGAGGGCTGCTGGGGGTGAGAGCACAGGCCGCTTGGTTCCCGCAGGCCCCGCCCTCTCCCCCTCCGCCGCCATACTTGTCCTCAACCGCCCGGCGCCCGGAGACTCGAGGGGCAGCGCGGGCCGCCATTGGCCAATGGGCAGCGGCTCGGCTAATGGCAGGGAGAGGAGGGCGGGGCCGCTGAGCGCTGTGCTGCAGTGGGAAAGAGGTGGGGATGGGGTCTGCCTGGCGCTCGATGACGTCAGAGAAAAGACGGTTCTCTATTGGCCAATGGGCCGCAGCTCTACTACTGGCAGCGCGAGGAGGGCGGGGCCGCTGAGCGCTGTGCTGCAGTAGGAAGCGGTAGGGCCGGGATCAGCCTGGCGCTCGGTGACGTCAGGGGTACAAAGTCATCCCTCCTGACTGCAGAGGGCATCTCTGCTGGTACAGAGGACATC
>JAUMJL010002697.1:0-12340 GCA_033558185.1 Dromococcyx pavoninus
GTGCGGACGCTGCTACGCATGCGCGAGGCGGGAGGAGCGCGCGCCATGGCGGGTGCAACGCCGGGCAAGGGTCTGGGGAACTCCTTCTCCGACCGGCACGCGCGGCTGCTCCTGGCGCAGATCAACCGGCTGCGCGCCGGGCAGAGCTTCTGCGACGTGCGGCTGGAGGTGGGCCCGGAGGCGTTCGCCGTGCACCGGCTGGTGCTGGCGGCCAGCAGCCCCTACTTCGCGGCGCTGTTCGCGAGCGGCTTGAGAGAGTCCGGGCGGGACGTGGTGCGGATCGCGGGCGTCGAGGCGGGCACCTTCCACACGCTGCTCGACTTCATCTACACCGGTAACGGCGGCGACCGTGCTTACCCCTTGGAGGGGACGGGGTTGCCCTGTGGCCAGGGTCGCCCCATGGCTGGGGTAGTTGCCCAACGGCAGGGGCCGGGTTGGTGGTTGCCGCTTGCCGGGATTGCCCGACAGCCACGAACCAAAGGTGTCGGTTACCCAAAGGCCGGGGTTGACTGACAGCTGGGATCAGGGTTGTGGGGGCCGAGGTTGCCCAATGGCCGAGACCAAGGTTGCCGGTTGTCTGACAGCTGGGGATGCCCAAGGGAGGAGAACAGGGCTGCCGGTTGCCTGACAGCCAGGACTGTGTTTGCTGGTCGCCCGACAGCCGAGGTTGCCCGACTGCCAAGACCGTGGTTTCCAGTTGCCCAACAGCCGGGCTTGCCCAAGGGTTGAGACCAGGGCTGCAAATTGCCTGACAGCCAGGGCTGCCCAATGGCCAAGACTAGGGTTGCCAGTTGCCTGACGGCAAGTTTTGCCCAACGGCTGGAGTTGCCAGTAGCGCAGTGGCTGGGGTTGCCCGATGTCCAAGACCAGGGTTGCCCATTGCCTGAGAGCCAGGCTGGGACGTTGGTGGCCCGACAGCTGTAGCCTGGAGCATATCCCCACCACTATGTGCCTGCCTGCAGGAGTGGTGAGCATCGGGGAGCACAACGTCCAGGAGCTGATCATCGCCGCCGACATGCTGCAGCTGACCGAGGTGGTGGAACTCTGCTGCGAGTTCCTGAAGGGGCAGATCGACCCGCTGAACTGCATTGGCCTCTTCCAGTTCTCCGAGCAGATTGCCTGTCATGACCTGATGGAGTTCACAGAGAGCTACATCCACACACACTTCCTGGAGGTGCAGAGCGGAGAGGAGTTCCTGGCACTGACAAAAGAGCAGCTGGTTAAGATCTTGCGAAGTGAGGACCTAAACATTGAGGACGAGTACCAGGTTTTCAGCGCTGCAATGCAATGGATTTTGAAGGATGTGGGGAACAGAAAGAAATATGTTGTGGAAGTACTGGAGCCTGTTCGATTCCCTCTGCTACCAGCACAAAGGCTACTGAAATATATAGAAAGTAAGTGAAAGAAGGGAAGAATCAATATCAGATGTTTGGGTTTGAGCAAACCACGCGCCATTCAGACTTACTGGATTTTTATGGACTTATTTTCATTAATAGCATGATGGATATTAGGAAAAAAATATTTACTAAAAGAATGGCGAAGCATTGGAACAGGCTGCCCAGGGAAGTGGTAGAGTTACCATACCTGGAGGTGTTCAAAAAGCGTGTGGACATGGCGCTTTGGGAGATGGTTTAGTAGGAATGGTGGTGTTGGGCTGATGGTTGAACTGGATGATCTTAAAGGTCTTTTCCAACCTCACCGATTCTATGATCAAAAAGATTTATGCTACTCAAACAAATTCTACTTTTTAACAAATGAGCACAGCTTACTTTAAAAACATGTTTTTGAAAAAGCTGTATGAAAGTAGGCAAACTTGATTTGTCTGCTGTTTTAAGAGAAAGTAATAACTTTTCTACAGCTGAGTTGCTTAATGTCTGTAGCTTTCCACTATCCCTTTTTTACGCTCCTTTTTTTCTCTAGGTATTCCAGATTTCAGCCTTCGGGTGGCCGTGCAAACTCTGTTGAAAGAATACTGCGAAGTCTATAAATCTCCCAAAGAGAACAAGGTCAGCAGTTTTCTGCAAGCTTCTAAAGGTCGTCCCCGGAGGAAAGCCAGGAAGTACCTTTATGCAGTAGGTTAGAATGTGGCTGTTTGAACCTTGTAAAACAAATGATGAAGTAGTATCTCATATTACATTGCTGAAAGAGATACTGGATTTTTTTTATCAAAAGATATATAAATAGCAAAATATTTTATCTGGCTGAGTTTCCATGTTAGCTGCTATCTGCTTAGGATTGCACAGCAGGACAGCATTCACATTTCATGTCGTTATTACATGGCATTCAAAGCCTAGATTTGCCTGTTGGAAGTCATTTGCCTCGGGTGGAAATCTGCAGATCAGCAGAGGATTTGCCCCAGGGTTCATGGCTGGAATGGTGTATGCAAATTCCCGGCACTCCGTGTTTTTCTGAAGGCTGGAGTTTTCTTTGTCCAGAATATTCTGGTGCATGTGATGGGGTACTTGAAATGGCAAGCTTTCAGCAATTCTGCGGCTTTGTTGGTGTTGGAAGGAATTTCTCTTGTTTCACCCTGTGGGATGTAACACTGATGCAAGATAGCAAAGGCTGTTGGCCGGTCTCTGTTTTATGAAGTGGTCAGCTCAGGCACAAGGTACATGACCCTCAGAGTGACCAGGAGGTTGTGGCAAGGTGGGTGCTGGTCTCTCCTCCCAAGTAACAAAGTGATGGGACAAGAGGAAATGGCCTCAAGTTGCACTGGGAGGGGTTAGATTGGATATTAGAAAAAAATTCTTTACTGAAAGAGTGATAAAACATTGGAACAGGCTGCCCAGGGAAGTGGTGTGGTCTACTTCCCTGAGGCTGTTCAAAAAAGTGTGTAGATACAATGCTTCAGGACATGGTTTAGTGGGCATGTTGGTATTGTGTTGGTGGTTGGCTTTGATGGTCTTTTCCAACCTTAGCAATTCTATGATTCTTCCATGCGTGCTGGAGAAACAGTGCTGCTTTGGACAGCCCAATTCCTATCATGGCAAATGGCTGTTACTGTAATTTTTTACTTTAGTTACAGGGGCACAGGGATGAGCAGGAAGCTCTTACTTGACCGTGATCTTTCTGCTTACTTTCTAGGTGGGTACACACGACTGCAAGGAGGACGCTGGAGTGACAGCAGAGCCCTCAGCTGCGTGGAGCGATTCGACACCTTTGGCCACTACTGGACCACAGTGTCCTCTCTCCGCCAGGCCCGCAGTGGGCTGGGTGTGGCAGTGGTGGGAGGAATGGTTTATGCCATTGGAGGTAACAGCTGAAACATAATTTCTTTCTTATGCAGATGGAGATTTTTAAAAGTATTCTTCCTGTAAGTGGTTCTGAGGAACCCTAGAGTAGATAATACAACTTTCAGATATGATAACAATTGAATTGTAATTCCTTGTTTCTCTGCCATCACTGCTCTGTGTGAGTGCCCGTTTAGGCTCCTCTGTTGGCCATCTTTTACTAAGCTTCTCTCCCCTCATGGTAAGCATATGGACATATGCAGATGTACTGAGAGGTGTTGGGTATTCTGTGGACTTTGTGTACCATCACAAATAGCATTTCTTTTCTTGTAGTCTCACAGAGGCCCACGGCATAAAAGGCAGTAGTACCAGACAGGCCACTTGTGATTTGCCTGCGTGGAAATGCTTGGTTTGTGTTCACACAAGGATGTGACTCGTAGGTCTACCTGCCCATCATTAAAGAATGCATATGTATACTCTTTTTGTCACCACAGAACACATTCTTTGGTCTTGAAAAACACTGTCAGTTGTGCTGCAGAGTAACAAGCATGTAACACTGTGATTGTTCAACTGTCTGATGTTTTCAGTAACGTGTCAGAGAACTGTTGATGAAAGACGTTCCTAGTGATAATTCAGTTCTGGGAGTAAATAAAACTTTTGCTACATTGGCTGTTTGTCTTGCTAAAAGAAAGGTATTTTCTATTCTGGAAGGAAGCGAAGAATGATTCTATATCTGCAGTGCAAAACATTGTATTTCCACTGTCTTAGATCTTGCTTTTATGCAGGTGAGAAGGATTCGATGATTTTTGACTGTACGGAATGCTATGATCCTCTTACTAAGCAATGGACCACTGTGGCTTCCATGAACCATCCCCGTTGTGGACTGGGAGTCTGCACGTGCTACGGTGCTATCTATGCTTTGGGTAAGTTTGGGGATTTGAATTTTAAAGGTATTAATTCACAGAACTTATAAATTGATTTGATCTTAAATATTACATCTTGGTATTGCGGATTTGGGAACTTCAGTTTTGAAAAGCAGCTGTTTACGTGGGCATTAGTGTAGCAAATCTTAGTGGATTAGTTATTGTTCATTTATAACTTATTTCCATTGGGGATTGCATGCTCCTTTTGGAATTAGTCTGTCCTTGAATAGTGCACCATATGTCTGAGAATGCAGCTGATGCACAGCTTTCTGCCATTAAATTCTTTCCTTTGTTTGCTGTTATTTGCAGGAGGTTGGGTTGGAGCAGAGATTGGCAACACAATTGAAAGATTTGATCCTGAAGAAAATAGCTGGGATGTAGTAGGAAGCATGGCTGTGCCCCGTTACTGCTTTGGGTGTTGTGAAATGCAAGGTGAGTATTGTTAAGTTTGTATCCCTAAACAGTTCCAAGAGCCATTGAATTTTGAAGCTTTATGTTTCAGTCATGAATTTTTACCTCTGTCTTGTACTGTGCTGTCAGTTGCACATGCTTGTGCATCACTTCTTTGTTCTTCTAGTACCATATTTTTAATTCTGCAGAAGTCAGAGACTATGAAGTTCTCTCTGTCTTCTGCCTTTTATCTCATGAAAACAGTTTTTACATGGCTGTCAGTCTGGTTATTTAACAGTTAAATGTCCTTCCTGAATTCTCTCCCCTGCACTTCATTAATTATTGCTTTCATCAGACCTCCTAGTGCATGAGCTTCAAGTTACTGATTTGAAAGCTTTATGTATGCTACCACTGGACAAAGGGAGGATTTTTATCTTAAGCCATCTTAATGACAGGTTGAAACTTGTATTGTGACAAACATTTTCTGTCTTTTAAACTTTTGTATTGCGAAACCTGAGAGGAGAAACTCTTGTTTCTGCAGGTCTGATTTATGTTGTTGGTGGTATCAGCACTGAAGGAGTAGAGCTAAGTTCTGTTGAAGCCTACGATCCAATGTCTAAACGTTGGTCTGAGCTCCCTCCAATGGGCACCCGAAGAGCGTATCTTGGTGTGGCTGCTCTCAACGATTGCATCTATGCTGTGGGAGGCTGCAGTGAATCTCGGGATGCGCTTGCTAGTGTAGAAAGATACTCCTTTGAAGAGGTATGGTAGAGTCCCTTCCTTCCGTCAATGTAGTTTTCTTGTAAGATGTAGTTTGCTTCTTTTCTTTACAAAGAAAGGAGTTGGAAATTCCATTTTCTTTTCACTACTGGCTGGTAATCTGAGTGAAACAAAGCTTCAGTGACCTCGGAGTCCATCTGTCCTAATCAGTCCATAGAATCTTGCTATCTGACCGTTTACAAAGATTGAAGAAAGGGAGGGTTGTTGTTACAGACAGAATGCCATCAGTTCTTTAGAGACTAGCATGGCTTGGACCGCTTTTGACAGTGTTGTCATTTCAGTCTTAATAATCTACTGATACTGTATACATACATTTTTGAGCCTGTGATGTGTATGCATAGTGTTCTTTGTAAATGTTTCAGTCTTTAAGCCTTAAGAGATACTTCTATCAGAACTGAGGCTTACCCTAAAACTACTTGTTGACTTTTCTACCTTCTCATTAGGAAAAGTGGGTTGAAGTTGCTTCAATGAAAATACCCAGAGCTGGTGTCTGTGTCGTGGCTGTGAATGGATTTCTTTATGCCTCAGGAGGCCGAGCTCCCAGTCACAATTTTGCTGCTCCAGTTACCACTGACTCTGTTGAAGTTTATAACCCTCACACAGACAGTTGGACTGAGATTTCCAACATGATCACCAGCCGCTGCGAAGGAGGGGTCGCTGTGCTGTGAAACACAAAGAAGAGACTCATTCAAGGAATGAGTGAATCACTCTCCTCAGATTTTCAATGTTGTCAGCCAGAAACCTTTTCTAACACGGGAGCTTCAGTAGAGACATTGGAGAATTATATCACAGGTCTTCTCCTGAGCAAAGGGAAACACTAAAAGTCTTGCCCTTCAAATTGGCTTATCCAATGTCCGGCTCAGGAAGTACTCTGTTAAGAGTAGGAATGCCTCTCATGACTGGATAAAGTTCAGTGAAATAAATGGCAAATTTGTCCTGTAAAAATCTGAAGAAATCATTCCAGCAGAGTAGAGAGTTAACAGCCTCATTAACGTCTCTAAAGTGCACCCAAGCCAGCATCTTTGGCTGGTCCTACAAGCCAGAAGGAGGCTGCTATGGACAGCTCGGAGTTATCTTTAGATAAGAGTAGGTGCACTACTTGCGTAGCATTAGCTGTCCTTTTCTGGTGGAAAATAAGGAAGAGAAGATAACAGATGGGGAAGACTTGGTACCTCTACTTAAAACCTTGTTGCATTTGAGCCTCTTTTCTGCTGCTGGACATGCTGGGCATTAAGTATGAATTGGATATTTACTTTCCAGCCACCTCACTAATGTGGATGATAAGTGGCTGAGAATTTTCTGTTCTGGAAGTTTATTCTCTCAGTTCTAATGACGTCAATCCACTTAAGCACAGGCTTTTCTTCTCAGCAGTAGCAGTGATGAGAGTAGAACTCCTTTTTGTGAAAGTTCTGATGAATTTTAAATGGAAATGCTATTTATTAGACTGGCTGTTCTGTTTAGGACTGCTCTTAGTATAAAAATATAGGGAAAGCCTTTTGCCTTTTTTCTTTAGTTAAATGTGGTTTTACCCTGTTTGACACATGCTGAGACTTGGCATTTAAATACATGCTGTTCTGCAAGGTACACACGCTCATCCTTGCTTCATTGTGTCGTGCCTCTTCCAAATTTGAATGTTTTGTGATAGAATGAGCTGCATTCAGCATTAAAGCAATGCTATTAGTGTGTGTTGTCTCAAGGATTTTGTATTTAGCTTGGATGGGCTCAGTAGAATGATACTGCTAAGAGTTTGGAGTTGTCTCTAGATCCATTTAATTAACATACTTGAAGTCACTTTTTGCACAATGTAATTGCATTTTCTGCACAGCTGTGGATGATTCAGATGGAGTCTGAAATAAGGCTGCCTGGACTTTGATAGACAATGTTATTCTAGAACCCAGAACCACAACTGGAATGTCATAGCTGTCATAGAACAGGAAGCCTGCACTGTGTAGACAAAGGAGCATTCATGCTGTCCTGAGCAGTATAGCCCCTGTGTAAAATTAAGAAATTAATACATGAATAAAAGCCTCCACAGTGAGTGTTGCAGGTACCTTTAAGAATCGAGGTCTTGCATTCTAATGTAGGGCTGGGAGATTGAAAGGCTAAAACGTGCATTTATGTCTCTGATCATTCTGTTATCTTGTGTGTACTTTTACTTCAAAAGGATTTCTTATGTGTGTGAACCAATGTCTATTCGATCTTCTTCCTTACAGGTTTAAGCTTGTTTTAAACAGTTTTTCATAATAAAATGCACTTTGAGAACTGACTGCAGAATGCTCTCGAATGAATAGGTTGCTTTCCCATCAGAATAACCTGTAGCACTGCTTTTTTTTTTTTAACTGGAAATCCTGTTTCCCGGTAGGAGAACTGGAAAGATTTTACTATTTGAAAGGTGCACTTCTGTAGTAAAACACTCCTATATTTTCTTCTCAGTGTGAAATGACTCAGGCTTCTTGGAATCCTGGCTGCCGTGCCAGCTCTGTGCAGCCCTCCCTGGGATGAAATGATAGGTAGTACTTCCTAGGCTTCTTTACATTTCAGGATTCCTGATAAAACATTTGAGAAACATTGCCTTAGCAGTCTTTTATTAGTTTGGGAATGAAGAGTTTACTTCTGATCCCTACCTGTAAACTTCCTGTTTAGTGGAGCTTGAGGGAGTCTGCTGTTGTATGAAGTTATTTTCTCTAGTTTTTGTGGATAATGCCCTGTTTGAATAAAACTTCTAAATCAGCTGATGGTGGTCTCTGATAAGCACCTCTTTCCCTGAATCAAGCCAAAGGCAGTGCTTTTCCCCAGACCCATCCTGGAAAAACACAATGTCTAAGTAAGAATAAAAGAATAGTTTAATTTCCAAACTCTGTTTTACTTCCTTTATATTCAGGGAGCACTGAAATGTGCTGCTGCTTCAGAGCTATTATGCTGTTAAGGTGTAAAGGTTAACAGGTTACACAAGCCAGAGACTCATGTACATAGTTGCTGTTTCAGCAATATCGTGTAAGAAGGTGGCTTTGCCCCAGATAGGCAGGTTTCATAACCATCTCTTCTGTGCAGAATGAACCAATAACGTCACAGTACATGCTTTATTCTGTATAGACCAACAACAAAGAACAGTGCTTTAAGAGAACTATAAGGATTATCCAAATTATCCTAGGAACGTGTGTGAATGTCACTTCTCAGCTTTCTTCTGCATCGAATAGTCAGGATAAAAAAAATTATAGTGAATATGTCCATATACAATTTCATAGGTTTCTTGAAGTAGGCAAGACTGGAAAAAATACTGTGTGACTTACATTGTGTGTTCTTCCCCTAAATGATATGTTGTGAAGACTTGAGTACAAAGAGCATTTGCTTCTGCCGTGTTTTCAGTAACTGTCCCTTCATGGAGTGTTTGCAGACTACGAGTCCATTTGTACCTGCCCTGGGTGTTCAAATAAAATGAGACAGAAACTACTTACAGTCCCATTATCTGATCCCCTGGTGCCAGCCACCACATCCATCAGTCACATCATCATTTGATAGTGCTTCAATTTGGGAGTATAACAGATGATCACTACGTGTGCAGCTTCCTTGGCTCAGCAGCCCTCAGTCCAAACAACAGATGGCCCAGGTATCTTTTTTTTTATTTAAATAAGCCTGAGTAGGCAGATCACCTTCCCTCTCTGACGGTGCTTTACCCAGGAAACAAAGTTTCCCCTTCTAGCTTTCCCCAGTCCATCACAGCAGCTGGATTTTAAGTGAGTGCTGACCTTGGTTTGCCACTGCGAATACACCTTGCCTACCCATTCTTACCCAACTAGCACTTACTCACAGCATTCTCAGCATCTGCTCTGTTGAAATAAGAGGTTTGGGTTTTTTTTGCATTTCCACACACAGGACGGACACGTATGTACTTTCACATAATTCTCTGCTGCTTCTTTAAATACTAATCTAGAAGAACTGCTCTCACCTTGTTACTGTTTATGACTGCACGGTTGTTCTCACCACAGACCATTATCACACATGATATTAAAGATGCTTTAAAATTTCAGCACAAAGCAATTCATACCCATGTCATTTGAATCTCCACTTGAAATTCCTCTGACTGTAACATCTCATCATTGACAAATTACTCTTACTTCTGTGGATAAGGCCTGCCTTGGAAATCATCACTATTTACAATCCTTCCCTATTAAACTTGCGAATTTGTTTACTTTGAGAACAAGCATCTTGATCACTGCCATCTTATGGTTTCTAAGCACCAAGTCTTATTTCCCCTAGAAATCAATACAAAAATCTGATTGGCGGATAAACACCTTTTTCCTCTTGATTTATTATTTGGTGTTCTGCCATTTATTTCCGCTGTGCCTTTAGCTGCTCATCTGAAACCAACTTCAATCCTACAGTAGCTAACAGCGATAATACCATCACCACTGTTCCAAACACCCTCAGAATTTTAAACCACCTAGGATAATCAGGAAGAAGGGAAATATCATAATGTAGTGCTATCCCCAAGGCCAATACCAGCATTATTGCACCAGATGAGATTTCTTTAAAAAGCAGAGCTTGCCAGGCAAGTATAGGAGGAATTGTACCATTAGCCAGATTCAGCCAGTCTGGCTTGGCTGGGCTGCCTTCAGGGAGAGCAAACCCCCACCTCATTCCTCCTAGGAAAGAGACTGTTGCAGCACCATAGGTAACTTGAGCAAACGCCAGTTCTGGGTTGTAGGTCCCTTGGATGGCCATTGCCAGAGGCAGAGAAACAAATGGAATTAGTCCTGCGAGGCTTAAGTAAATGGCTGGCTTTGGAGCATCCTTTAGTGATTCCATGCTTCGTTGCAATACGCCCGAGCCTTTGATCTCAAAGTGTCTGGAGGTTTTCTTCTTGAAGAAGGGGACAGAGGTGTGAAAAGCTTGGAGCTTGGTTGCGTATACTGATGCTGGGACAAGGCTTGGAGATCTTGACAGAAGAGACACATCTCTCTGCAGACGGAGGCTGGGAGAAGGGTAAGTTGCCTTATTCTTTCCATGCAGCAGCAGCCTGGCACCGGTTAATGTCTGAAGCTGCAAGTATAAAACTTGTTCTGAACACCTTACAGCATATACTTACAGACCGACAGTTGCCTAAACTGAAATACTGTACCAAGTCAGGTCACATCACAGCTGCCCTTCCTCTTGGTTTTCAGGTGATTTTAACTTAACTAATTAAGCTAACTGATGCAGCTTTCACTAGCCAGCTGGTAAAGAGCAAGTATGCTCTTCATAGTGAATGAGCAAACCTTACTAACTACAAACAGTTTGTGTTTCCACCCATCCTCCCCAACCACCCACACATTCTTTAGGCATTCTTAAGTTAATATATTATCAGTCCTTATCAGAGTAGAATATAAAATAATTACGGGAGCAGACAAGGCCACCCTAGAAATTATCTACTATCCCCTCACCACGCTACCAGAAAGAAAGAGGAAAAAAAGACCTTTAGACAATAAAATGTGGTTTTATAATTAGAAACACCTTAGCATTAGCTAAAAGCTATAGAAACTAGGAATTCCCTCGCACAAGCTGCGTGATAAATGTATGGATACTCCAACTCCTAAGTCACCTCTGTTTTCCGTGCTCCAGTCCTACCTTTTGCTATTTTAATTTAAAGAAATACAGTTAACAAGGAAGGCTTCAGAAACTTACCCTGAAAGTTGCACCGAGGCAGCATCGTTGTATGACAGAAAACATCTTTGCTTTACGAAGGCTCTAAAACAGAAAGATTCCAAGAACTTGTCTTCTGTCCAAAGCTGAATCACAGCCCTACCTCGTATCAGGAGAGAGACCGTTAAGAGATGTACGGTTAGAGGCAAACGTTTTACCTGTTCAAACCGGATTTACCTCCAGCTGCCTCTGAGAACTTAAGTCCTAAAGCTGTATAAACTATTGAAAGAACAATTTCCAGTTACAGAACTATCAGGGAACAGCAGGGATCGGCTTCGCCTCCGTAACCAGCTGCGCGCAGGCGCAGCTCACAAGCAACAATTCCTTACATGTGGAAAATCCTGTTCTCAACCACAACGGGGTGGAAGCCTCCTCGTCCCCCGAGCCGCAAGGAGGGACCCCTGGGGGGGCAGCTCGCAGGGCGCCGTTGCTGCGGGGAAAGGGGAGCCCTGAGGGAACCGGGACGCGCAGGCCCTGCAATGGCACGTCCAGAGCCCCGAGGAGCGCCGCGTACGGACAGCGCTCAGCGGCCGCGGTCCGGACGGGAACACGGGCGGCTCAGCTCGTTCCGCCTATCGGAGGCGGCGCTGCCGCTTCCTGCAGAGCCCGGGAGGCGCGAACCTTCCCCCGGGGTTAGCAGAGGGACGGGAACAGCTGCTCGTTGGCGGGAGCCGTTCCTGCTCTGGAAGTTCCGGGGTTCAGGATCCGGGTTTATGGCCTCAAGTTGTGCCAGGGGAGGTTCAAATTAGGTATCAAGAAACATTACTCTACCGAAAGAGTTATCGAGCACTGCCACGGCTGCCCAGGATGGTGGTGGAGTCCCCATCCCTGGAGGTAATTAAAAGACGAGTAGGTGAGGTACTCAGGGATGTGGTTTAGCAGTGGACAGGAATGGTTTGACTCGATGATCTCCAACCAAGCGATTCGTGGTCTAGTGGGAGGTGTCCCTGCCCATGGATTGGAACTGGATGAAGGGAATTAAAATGTCCCTTTCAACCCAAAACCATTCTATAATTCTATGGTTCTACATTTCTTATGCTTCTACGTTTCTACGATTCTATGATTCTACTTTTCTACAGTTCTATGATTCTATGTTTCCATGATTCTATAATTCTGTTTCCATGATTCTAAGTTTCTGATTCTGTGACTCTCTGAATCTACGTTTCTGTGATCTATGTTTTTATGTTTCTATGATCTATGTCTCTATCTAATCTCCGCAGCGGGTAACCCTCCCTTACCCGAAGCGAAGCGGCGGGACTGCTTCCGGACTACAACTCCCAGCGTGCCCCGCGGCGTCCGCGCCGTCGCTGATGCGTGCGTGACGCGAGGTCTTCT
>JAUMJL010002698.1:0-58222 GCA_033558185.1 Dromococcyx pavoninus
GTATGTTGGACTTCTTGGTCGTGAGGGGAGCTCTATAGACGTTTCCATGGGTGCAAGACAGGGCATGAGAGGGTCTTTGTAGGAAGATGTAAACGGGGTACAGAGGGTGTGCTAAGTGCTCTACAAGGGGGCACGATATCAGCAACTTAGGGGGCGCTCGAGGGGCTCTATAGAGGGCTCTATAGGCACACTACAGGAAGCGATAGGGGCTGTTTAATGGGTTCCGTAGGGACGGTGAAGGGAGCTCTATAGAGTGCTGCCTACGGGAGACAATAAGCGAGATAAGGTCTCTAGAGAGGGCTCCACGTGTGGGACTTATTAGCCGTGATAGGAGATCTACAGGGGTTTCCATGGGGGCGACGTAGGGTATGATAGGGGCTCCATAGGTGGGATATAGGGAGCCCGAAACGGGTTCTATACAGGGCTCCATTGGCGAAACAGAGCAAGATAGGGGCTCTGGAGGGGGCGCCATAACCCCACTGCAGGGCGCGGTAATGGTCGTAGAAGGGACTCCGTAAGAGGGATGCAGGGACAGTGAAAACACCTCTCTAGAAGACTCCATAGGGGAGAAAAAGAGCGAGATAGCAAACTCTATATTCGGCACTTATTGGCCATTATGGGAGCTCTCCGTAGGTCGCACGCTAAGCGCAACAGAGGGTGCGATAAGGGCTGTTAAAGGGGCTCCATAGGAGGGACATTGAGAGCGTGATAGGGACTCTAGAGACAGGTCCGTAGGGGAGAGAGAGAGAGAGATCGGGGCTCTAGATGTGGCGCCGTATGCCAACTTCAGGGCACGATAACGCCCGTAGAAGGGACTCCATACGAAGGACAGAGGAAGAGTGATAGCACCTCTCTAGAAGGCACCATAGGAGAGAGAAAGTGTGAAAGAGGGGCTCTAGAGGGGGTTCCATAGGCGAAACATATCGGCTGGGATGGGAGCTCTGTATGGGGTTCCACGAGGGTGAAAAAAAGGCGTGATGTGAGCTGAATAGCGGGCAACATATGAGTTAGAGAGGGGTCGATACGTGCTCTGCAAGTGACTCCACAGCGAGATCATAAGGGAAGAGATAAGGGCTCTCTAGGGGGCACCAGAAGTGCGACTGAGTGTTCCAAAGAGTCTACCCCTGCGGCTCGATAGGAGGAAGAAAAGGAGCAAGAAATGGGCTCGACAGAGGGCTGCAGAGTGAAGAGAAAATTGGGTTGAGGAAACCAACAATGGGCTCAGAGAACCAAAAATATATTGAGGAACCCAAAAATGGAGGGAGGAACCAAAAAATGGGCTCAGGAACCCAAAAATGGAGTGAGGAATCAAAGAAATGGGCTCAAGAATTCAAAAATGGATTGAGGAATCCAAAAATGGATTGAGGAACCCCAAAAAAGGGCTCAGGAACCAAAAAATGGATTAAGGAACCCCAAAATGGATTGAGGAAACAAAAATTGGCTGAGGAATCCAAAAATGGCCCGAAGAAGCCAAAAATAAATTGAGGAAACAAAAAATAGGCTGAGGAACCCCAAAATGGATTGAGGAACCCAAAACCGGATTGAGTAACCCAAAAATGGGCTCATGAAACCAAAAATGGATCGAGGAACCCAAAAATGGGCTCAGGAACCCAAAAATTGCCTGAAGAATCCAAAAATGGATTGAAGAACTCGAAAAAGAATTGAGGAAAGAAAAAATGGCCTCAGGAACCAAAGAATGGATTGAGGAACCCCAAAACAATCTCAGGGACTTAAAAATGGATTAAGGAACCAAAAAATGGATTGAGGAACTCAAAAATGGGCTGAGGAACCAATAAATGGATTGAGGAACCAAAAAATGGGCTCAGGAACCCCAAAACGGATTGAGGAAACCAAAAATGGGCTGAGGATACCAAAAATGGGCTGAATAACCCAAAAATGGATTGAGAAACCCAAAAATGGTCTGAAGAACCAAAAAAAATGTATTGAGGAAACAAAAAATTGGGTGCGGAACCAAAAAAATGGATTAAGGAACCCAAAAATGGGATGAGGAAACAGAAAAAAGGATTGAGGAACCCAAAATGGATTGAGAAACCCGAAAAATTGCTCAGGAAACCATTTTTTGGTTCCTCAATCCATTTTGGGGTTCCTGAGCCCATTTTGGGGATTCCTCAATCCATTTTTGGATTCATGTGTCCATTTTTGGAGTCCTCAGGCAATTTTTGAGTTCCTGAGACCATTCTTGTGTTCCTGTGCCATTTTTGGGTTCCTCAATCCATTTTTGCTTTCCTCAATCCATTTTTGGGCTCTTCATTCCATTTTTTTTTCTTCAGCACATTTTTACGTTCCTCAGCACATTTTTTTGATTCCTCAATCCATTTTTTGTTTCCTTAATCTGTTTTTTGGTTCCTCAGCCAATTTTTGGATTTCTCAATCCATTTTTTGGTTCCTTAAACCATTTTGGGGTTCTTGAGCCCATTTTGGGGTTCCTCAATCCATTTTTTGATTTCTCAGACCATTTTTGGTTTCCGCGGTCCATTTTCTATTTCCTCAATCCATTTTTGGGTTCCTCACCCCATTTTTGAGTTCTTCAGCCCATTTTTAGGTTCCTCAAACCATGTTTGGGTTCCTGAGACCATTTTTGGGTTTCTGAGACCATTTGGGGGTTCCTCAATCCATTTTTGGTTTCTTCATTACGTGAGGAATCCAAAAATGGATTTAGGAAACCAAAAAAGGGCTGCGGAATCCAAAAATGGGCTGAGGAACTAAAAAATGGAATGAGGATTCAAAAATGGGCTAAAAATGGATTGCGGGATAGCCGTTTTCCTGTATCAGACAGACCCCGGCATTTTACAGTCGTGCGGAAGAGCTGGGACAGAGACGGGCAGAATATAGCAGAGAAGGTACGGCTCTGAGACAAGAAGCAGTTTGGTAGGCGTACCTGTGTGTGATGAACATATGCCTGATGAATATATTGGCAAGGAACCGATTTCAGATCCAATAGTACACAGAGAGGCATATCTACGGCTACCCCGCAAGCTCCTTCGGCCGCGGAGTTTGAAACCTCCGCAGAGAGAGCCTGTGCGCTCTTGCTTAGTCGAAGAAGCTTCGCGCGCATTCCCGGGCATTTTCAGCAGACTCCGGCTGCACAGGTTCTTTCCACTAAGAGGTAAAGCTGTCTGCGAACTGCTAAGACTAAAACGTGTAGCTGTCAAAAGTTTACTTCGTGCCCCCATTCCAAAGTCACAGAAAAGGAGTCGGTCTGTTCCTTCCCTCCGACAGCAGCAGTCATTTAAATCTTCATCCATCTCAGCTGTAAGGAGTCGCATCACTGTAAAACGCTTAGCTGTTGCTCAGAAAAGAAACCTGTCAGACGAGAAATGTTTCGCCTTGCAAGACCATCCTCTGCCTTCGTCTGCGCAGCGCAAGTAATCAAAAGAACTGGTAATAGTCCAGTGAGGAGCGATTCGTATTTTCAAGTGCTTCCCAGCAGACTCGGGATGCACGGAAACTTTACCTCGAGAGATATGTCTCTCTGTGTACTGTTAGATCTGAAATCGGTTCCTTGCCAATATATTCATCAGGCATCTATTCATCACGCACAGGTACGCCTTCCAGTCTGCTTCATGTCTCGGAGGCGTACCTTCTCTGCTATCTTCTGGCCGTCTCTCTCCTAGCTCTTCCGCACGACTGTAAAACGCCGGGGTCTCTCTGTTTCAGGAAAAGGGCTACCCCGCAAGCTCTTTCGGCCGCGGAGTTTGAAACCTCCGGAGACAGAGCCTGTGCGCTCTTGCTTAGTCGAAGAAGCTTCGCGCGCATTCCCGGGCATTCTCAGCAGACTCCGGCTCCACAGGTTCTTTCCACTAAGAGGTAAAGCTGTCTGCGAACTGCTAAGACTACAACGTGTTGCTGTCAAAAGTTTTCTTCGTGTCCCCGTTCCAAAGTCACAGAAAAGAAGTGGGTCTGTTCCTTCCCTCCGACAACAGCAGTCATTTAAATCTTCATCCATCTCAGCTGTAAGCAGCCGCATCACTGTAAAACGCTTAGCTATTGCTCAGAAAAGAAACCTGTCAGACGAGAAATGTTTCGCCTTGCAAGATCATCCTCTGCGTTCGTCTGCGCAGCGCAAGTAATCAAACGAACTGGTAAGAGTCCAGTGAGGAGCGATTCGTATTTTCAGGTGCTTCCCAGCAGACTCGGGAAGCACGGAAGCTTTACCTCGAGAGATATGTCTCTCTGTGTACTGTTAGATCTGAAATCGGTTCCTTGCCAATATATTCATCAGGCATCTGTTCATCACGCACAGGTACGCCTTCCAGTCTGCTTCTTGTCTCGGAGCCGTACCTTCTCTGCTATCTTCTGCCTGTCTCTGTCCCAGCTCTTCCGCACGGCTGTAAAACGCCGGGGTCTGTCTGATTCAGGAAAACGGCTACCCCGCAAGCTCTTTCGGCCGCGGAGTTTGAAACCTCCGGAGAGAGTGCCTGTGCGCTCTTGCTTAGTCGAAGAAGCTTCGCGCGCATTCCTGGGCGTTTCTTTTCTGAGCAACAGCGAGGCGTTTTACAGTGATGCGGCTGCTTACAGCTGAGATGGATGAAGATTTAAATGACTGCTGCTGTCGGAGGGAAGGAACAGACCGACTCCTTTGCTGTGACTTTGGAACGGGGGCACGAAGAAAACTTTTGACAGCTACACGGTTTAGTCTTAGCAGTTCGCAGACAGCTTTACCTCTTAGTGGAAAGAACCTGTGGAGCCGGAGTCTGCTGAGAATGCCCAGGAATGCGTGCGAAGCTTCTTCGACTCAGCAAGAGCGCACAGGCACTCTCTCCGGAGGTTTCAAACTCCGCGGCCGAAGGAGCTTGCGGGGTAGCCGTTTTCCTGTATCAGACAGACCCCGGCGTTTTACAGCCGTGCGGAAGTGCTGTGACAGAGACGGGCAGAAGATAGCAGAGAAGGTACGGCTCCGAGACAAGAAGCAGTTTGGTAGGCGTACCTGTGCGTGAGGAACAGATGCCTGATGAATATATTGGCAAGGAACCGATTTCAGATCTAATAGTACACAGAGAGACATATCTCTCGATGTAAAGCTTCTGTGCATCCCGAGTCTGCTGGGAAGCACTTGAAAATACGAATCGCTCCTCACTGGACTATTACCAGTTCGTTTGATTACTTGCGCTGCGCAGACGAAGGCAGAGGTGATCTTGCAAGGTGAAACATTTCTCGTCTGACAGGTTTTTTTCTGAGCAACAGCGAGGCGTTTTACAGTGATGCGGCTCCTTACAGCTGAGATGGATGAAGATTTAAATGACTGCTGCTGTCGGAGGGAAGGAACAGACCGACTCCTTTTCTGTGACTTTGGAACCGGCTGTAAAAGGGGCTCCGTTAGGAGGGACATGAGTGTAATTACACAGGAGTGTCATAGGGGCTCTAGAAACGGCTCCATGGGAGAGACTAAGAGCGAGATAGGGACTCAAGAGAGGGTCCCATATGCGCGAGTTAGCGCAGGGATAGGAACTTTATAGGGGTTCCACTGGGGCGACACAGGGCGCGATAGGGGCTCATTAGAGGGTGGCATAAGGTGTACGGAGGGTTCGACAGGTGCTCTTCGGAGGGCTTTATGGCGGGATCATAAGGGGAGCGATATGGGCTCTCTAGGAGGCAGCAGAAGTGCGACTGAGTGTGCCGTAGATGCTGTACAAGAGGCTCCATAGGAGGAAGATAGGGAGCAAGAAACGGGCTCTATAGAGGGCTGCATAGTGGAGAGAAAGATAGAGATAGCGGCTCGATAGCAGGGAATTCTTGGCGCTGATAGAAGATCTAGCGGGAGTTCCGTGGAGGAGAGAGCAAGAGCGAGATAAGGACTATGTATAAGACCCCACAGCGAGGACTTGACGGGCACGATAGGGGCGTGTGTAGAGGGGAGAGAGAGGGCGTATTAGGGTCTCTAGGGGTGCCCCTTGCGGGATAGAGAGGGCGTGATAAGTGCTCTATCGGGGTTCGATAGCGTAGACCTAGGGGGCGAGATAGGGTCTCTCTATAGAGCTTTAGAAGGGAGACAAAGAGCAAGAAAGGGGCTCCGTATGTTGGACTTCTTGGTCGTGAGGGGAGCTCTATAGACGTTTCCATGGGTGCAAGACAGGGCATGAGAGGGTCTTTGTAGGAAGATGTAAACGGGGTACAGAGGGTGTGCTAAGTGCTCTACAAGGGGGCACGATATCAGCAACTTAGGGGGCGCTCGAGGGGCTCTATAGAGGGCTCTATAGGCACACTACAGGAAGCGATAGGGGCTGTTTAATGGGTTCCGTAGGGACGGTGAAGGGAGCTCTATAGAGTGCTGCCTACGGGAGACAATAAGCGAGATAAGGTCTCTAGAGAGGGCTCCACGTGTGGGACTTATTAGCCGTGATAGGAGATCTACAGGGGTTTCCATGGGGGCGACGTAGGGTATGATAGGGGCTCCATAGGTGGGATATAGGGAGCCCGAAACGGGTTCTATACAGGGCTCCATTGGCGAAACAGAGCAAGATAGGGGCTCTGGAGGGGGCGCCATAACCCCACTGCAGGGCGCGGTAATGGTCGTAGAAGGGACTCCGTAAGAGGGATGCAGGGACAGTGAAAACACCTCTCTAGAAGACTCCATAGGGGAGAAAAAGAGCGAGATAGCAAACTCTATATTCGGCACTTATTGGCCATTATGGGAGCTCTCCGTAGGTCGCACGCTAAGCGCAACAGAGGGTGCGATAAGGGCTGTTAAAGGGGCTCCATAGGAGGGACATTGAGAGCGTGATAGGGACTCTAGAGACAGGTCCGTAGGGGAGAGAGAGAGAGAGATCGGGGCTCTAGATGTGGCGCCGTATGCCAACTTCAGGGCACGATAACGCCCGTAGAAGGGACTCCATACGAAGGACAGAGGAAGAGTGATAGCACCTCTCTAGAAGGCACCATAGGAGAGAGAAAGTGTGAAAGAGGGGCTCTAGAGGGGGTTCCATAGGCGAAACATATCGGCTGGGATGGGAGCTCTGTATGGGGTTCCACGAGGGTGAAAAAAAGGCGTGATGTGAGCTGAATAGCGGGCAACATATGAGTTAGAGAGGGGTCGATACGTGCTCTGCAAGTGACTCCACAGCGAGATCATAAGGGAAGAGATAAGGGCTCTCTAGGGGGCACCAGAAGTGCGACTGAGTGTTCCAAAGAGTCTACCCCTGCGGCTCGATAGGAGGAAGAAAAGGAGCAAGAAATGGGCTCGACAGAGGGCTGCAGAGTGAAGAGAAAATTGGGTTGAGGAAACCAACAATGGGCTCAGAGAACCAAAAATATATTGAGGAACCCAAAAATGGAGGGAGGAACCAAAAAATGGGCTCAGGAACCCAAAAATGGAGTGAGGAATCAAAGAAATGGGCTCAAGAATTCAAAAATGGATTGAGGAATCCAAAAATGGATTGAGGAACCCCAAAAAAGGGCTCAGGAACCAAAAAATGGATTAAGGAACCCCAAAATGGATTGAGGAAACAAAAATTGGCTGAGGAATCCAAAAATGGCCCGAAGAAGCCAAAAATAAATTGAGGAAACAAAAAATAGGCTGAGGAACCCCAAAATGGATTGAGGAACCCAAAACCGGATTGAGTAACCCAAAAATGGGCTCATGAAACCAAAAATGGATCGAGGAACCCAAAAATGGGCTCAGGAACCCAAAAATTGCCTGAAGAATCCAAAAATGGATTGAAGAACTCGAAAAAGAATTGAGGAAAGAAAAAATGGCCTCAGGAACCAAAGAATGGATTGAGGAACCCCAAAACAATCTCAGGGACTTAAAAATGGATTAAGGAACCAAAAAATGGATTGAGGAACTCAAAAATGGGCTGAGGAACCAATAAATGGATTGAGGAACCAAAAAATGGGCTCAGGAACCCCAAAACGGATTGAGGAAACCAAAAATGGGCTGAGGATACCAAAAATGGGCTGAATAACCCAAAAATGGATTGAGAAACCCAAAAATGGTCTGAAGAACCAAAAAAAATGTATTGAGGAAACAAAAAATTGGGTGCGGAACCAAAAAAATGGATTAAGGAACCCAAAAATGGGATGAGGAAACAGAAAAAAGGATTGAGGAACCCAAAATGGATTGAGAAACCCGAAAAATTGCTCAGGAAACCATTTTTTGGTTCCTCAATCCATTTTGGGGTTCCTGAGCCCATTTTGGGGATTCCTCAATCCATTTTTGGATTCATGTGTCCATTTTTGGAGTCCTCAGGCAATTTTTGAGTTCCTGAGACCATTCTTGTGTTCCTGTGCCATTTTTGGGTTCCTCAATCCATTTTTGCTTTCCTCAATCCATTTTTGGGCTCTTCATTCCATTTTTTTTTCTTCAGCACATTTTTACGTTCCTCAGCACATTTTTTTGATTCCTCAATCCATTTTTTGTTTCCTTAATCTGTTTTTTGGTTCCTCAGCCAATTTTTGGATTTCTCAATCCATTTTTTGGTTCCTTAAACCATTTTGGGGTTCTTGAGCCCATTTTGGGGTTCCTCAATCCATTTTTTGATTTCTCAGACCATTTTTGGTTTCCGCGGTCCATTTTCTATTTCCTCAATCCATTTTTGGGTTCCTCACCCCATTTTTGAGTTCTTCAGCCCATTTTTAGGTTCCTCAAACCATGTTTGGGTTCCTGAGACCATTTTTGGGTTTCTGAGACCATTTGGGGGTTCCTCAATCCATTTTTGGTTTCTTCATTACGTGAGGAATCCAAAAATGGATTTAGGAAACCAAAAAAGGGCTGCGGAATCCAAAAATGGGCTGAGGAACTAAAAAATGGAATGAGGATTCAAAAATGGGCTAAAAATGGATTGCGGGATAGCCGTTTTCCTGTATCAGACAGACCCCGGCATTTTACAGTCGTGCGGAAGAGCTGGGACAGAGACGGGCAGAATATAGCAGAGAAGGTACGGCTCTGAGACAAGAAGCAGTTTGGTAGGCGTACCTGTGTGTGATGAACATATGCCTGATGAATATATTGGCAAGGAACCGATTTCAGATCCAATAGTACACAGAGAGGCATATCTACGGCTACCCCGCAAGCTCCTTCGGCCGCGGAGTTTGAAACCTCCGCAGAGAGAGCCTGTGCGCTCTTGCTTAGTCGAAGAAGCTTCGCGCGCATTCCCGGGCATTTTCAGCAGACTCCGGCTGCACAGGTTCTTTCCACTAAGAGGTAAAGCTGTCTGCGAACTGCTAAGACTAAAACGTGTAGCTGTCAAAAGTTTACTTCGTGCCCCCATTCCAAAGTCACAGAAAAGGAGTCGGTCTGTTCCTTCCCTCCGACAGCAGCAGTCATTTAAATCTTCATCCATCTCAGCTGTAAGGAGTCGCATCACTGTAAAACGCTTAGCTGTTGCTCAGAAAAGAAACCTGTCAGACGAGAAATGTTTCGCCTTGCAAGACCATCCTCTGCCTTCGTCTGCGCAGCGCAAGTAATCAAAAGAACTGGTAATAGTCCAGTGAGGAGCGATTCGTATTTTCAAGTGCTTCCCAGCAGACTCGGGATGCACGGAAACTTTACCTCGAGAGATATGTCTCTCTGTGTACTGTTAGATCTGAAATCGGTTCCTTGCCAATATATTCATCAGGCATCTATTCATCACGCACAGGTACGCCTTCCAGTCTGCTTCATGTCTCGGAGGCGTACCTTCTCTGCTATCTTCTGGCCGTCTCTCTCCTAGCTCTTCCGCACGACTGTAAAACGCCGGGGTCTCTCTGTTTCAGGAAAAGGGCTACCCCGCAAGCTCTTTCGGCCGCGGAGTTTGAAACCTCCGGAGACAGAGCCTGTGCGCTCTTGCTTAGTCGAAGAAGCTTCGCGCGCATTCCCGGGCATTCTCAGCAGACTCCGGCTCCACAGGTTCTTTCCACTAAGAGGTAAAGCTGTCTGCGAACTGCTAAGACTACAACGTGTTGCTGTCAAAAGTTTTCTTCGTGTCCCCGTTCCAAAGTCACAGAAAAGAAGTGGGTCTGTTCCTTCCCTCCGACAACAGCAGTCATTTAAATCTTCATCCATCTCAGCTGTAAGCAGCCGCATCACTGTAAAACGCTTAGCTATTGCTCAGAAAAGAAACCTGTCAGACGAGAAATGTTTCGCCTTGCAAGATCATCCTCTGCGTTCGTCTGCGCAGCGCAAGTAATCAAACGAACTGGTAAGAGTCCAGTGAGGAGCGATTCGTATTTTCAGGTGCTTCCCAGCAGACTCGGGAAGCACGGAAGCTTTACCTCGAGAGATATGTCTCTCTGTGTACTGTTAGATCTGAAATCGGTTCCTTGCCAATATATTCATCAGGCATCTGTTCATCACGCACAGGTACGCCTTCCAGTCTGCTTCTTGTCTCGGAGCCGTACCTTCTCTGCTATCTTCTGCCTGTCTCTGTCCCAGCTCTTCCGCACGGCTGTAAAACGCCGGGGTCTGTCTGATTCAGGAAAACGGCTACCCCGCAAGCTCTTTCGGCCGCGGAGTTTGAAACCTCCGGAGAGAGTGCCTGTGCGCTCTTGCTTAGTCGAAGAAGCTTCGCGCGCATTCCTGGGCGTTTCTTTTCTGAGCAACAGCGAGGCGTTTTACAGTGATGCGGCTGCTTACAGCTGAGATGGATGAAGATTTAAATGACTGCTGCTGTCGGAGGGAAGGAACAGACCGACTCCTTTGCTGTGACTTTGGAACGGGGGCACGAAGAAAACTTTTGACAGCTACACGGTTTAGTCTTAGCAGTTCGCAGACAGCTTTACCTCTTAGTGGAAAGAACCTGTGGAGCCGGAGTCTGCTGAGAATGCCCAGGAATGCGTGCGAAGCTTCTTCGACTAAGCAAGAGCGCACAGGCACTCTCTCCGGAGGTTTCAAACTCCGTGGCCGAAGGAGTTTGCGGGGTAGCCGTTTTCCTGTATCAGACAGACCCCGGCGTTTTACAGCCGTGCGGAAGTGCTGTGACAGAGACGGGCAGAAGATAGCAGAGAAGGTACGGCTCCGAGACAAGAAGCAGTTTGGTAGGCGTACCTGTGCGTGAGGAACAGATGCCTGATGAATATATTGGCAAGGAACCGATTTCAGATCTAATAGTACACAGAGAGACATATCTCTCGATGTAAAGCTTCCGTGCATCCCGAGTCTGCTGGGAAGCACTTGAAAATACGAATCGCTCCTCACTGGACTATTACCAGTTCGTTTGATTACTTGCGCTGCGCAGACGAAGGCAGAGGTGATCTTGCAAGGTGAAACATTTCTCGTCTGACAGGTTTCTTTTCTGAGCAACAGCGAGGCGTTTTACAGTGATGCGGCTCCTTACAGCTGAGATGGATGAAGATTTAAATGACTGCTGCTGTCGGAGGGAAGGAACAGACCGACTCCTTTTCTGTGACTTTGGAACCGGCTGTAAAAGGGGCTCCGTTAGGAGGGACATGAGTGTAATTACACAGGAGTGTCATAGGGGCTCTAGAAACGGCTCCATGGGAGAGACTAAGAGCGAGATAGGGACTCAAGAGAGGGTCCCATATGCGCGAGTTAGCGCAGGGATAGGAACTTTATAGGGGTTCCACTGGGGCGACACAGGGCGCGATAGGGGCTCATTAGAGGGTGGCATAAGGTGTACGGAGGGTTCGACAGGTGCTCTTCGGAGGGCTTTATGGCGGGATCATAAGGGGAGCGATATGGGCTCTCTAGGAGGCAGCAGAAGTGCGACTGAGTGTGCCGTAGATGCTGTACAAGAGGCTCCATAGGAGGAAGATAGGGAGCAAGAAACGGGCTCTATAGAGGGCTGCATAGTGGAGAGAAAGATAGAGATAGCGGCTCGATAGCAGGGAATTTCTGGCGCTGATAGAAGATCTAGTGGGAGTTCCGTGGAGGAGAGAGCAAGAGCGAGATAAGGACTATGTATAAGACCCCACAGCGAGGACTTGACGGGCACGATAGGGGCGTGTGTAGAGGGGAGAGAGAGGGCGTATTAGGGTCTCTAGGGGTGCCCCTTGCGGGATAGAGAGGGCGTGATAAGTGCTCTATCGGGGTTCGATAGCGTAGACCTAGGGGGCGAGATAGGGTCTCTCTATAGAGCTTTAGAAGGGAGACAAAGAGCAAGAAAGGGGCTCCGTATGTTGGACTTCTTGGTCGTGAGGGGAGCTCTATAGACGTTTCCATGGGTGCAAGACAGGGCATGAGAGGGTCTTTGTAGGAAGATGTAAACGGGGTACAGAGGGTGTGCTAAGTGCTCTACAAGGGGGCACGATATCAGCAACTTAGGGGGCGCTCGAGGGGCTCTATAGAGGGCTCTATAGGCACACTACAGGAAGCGATAGGGGCTGTTTAATGGGTTCCGTAGGGACGGTGAAGGGAGCTCTATAGAGTGCTGCCTACGGGAGACAATAAGCGAGATAAGGTCTCTAGAGAGGGCTCCACGTGTGGGACTTATTAGCCGTGATAGGAGATCTACAGGGGTTTCCATGGGGGCGACGTAGGGTATGATAGGGGCTCCATAGGTGGGATATAGGGAGCCCGAAACGGGTTCTATACAGGGCTCCATTGGCGAAACAGAGCAAGATAGGGGCTCTGGAGGGGGCGCCATAACCCCACTGCAGGGCGCGGTAATGGTCGTAGAAGGGACTCCGTAAGAGGGATGCAGGGACAGTGAAAACACCTCTCTAGAAGACTCCATAGGGGAGAAAAAGAGCGAGATAGCAAACTCTATATTCGGCACTTATTGGCCATTATGGGAGCTCTCCGTAGGTCGCACGCTAAGCGCAACAGAGGGTGCGATAAGGGCTGTTAAAGGGGCTCCATAGGAGGGACATTGAGAGCGTGATAGGGACTCTAGAGACAGGTCCGTAGGGGAGAGAGAGAGAGAGATCGGGGCTCTAGATGTGGCGCCGTATGCCAACTTCAGGGCACGATAACGCCCGTAGAAGGGACTCCATACGAAGGACAGAGGAAGAGTGATAGCACCTCTCTAGAAGGCACCATAGGAGAGAGAAAGTGTGAAAGAGGAGCTCTAGAGGGGGTTCCATAGGCGAAACATATCGGCTGGGATGGGAGCTCTGTATGGGGTTCCACGAGGGTGAAAAAAAGGCGTGATGTGAGCTGAATAGCGGGCAACATATGAGTTAGAGAGGGGTCGATACGTGCTCTGCAAGTGACTCCACAGCGAGATCATAAGGGAAGAGATAAGGGCTCTCTAGGGGGCACCAGAAGTGCGACTGAGTGTTCCAAAGAGTCTACCCCTGCGGCTCGATAGGAGGAAGAAAAGGAGCAAGAAATGGGCTCGACAGAGGGCTGCAGAGTGAAGAGAAAATTGGGTTGAGGAAACCAACAATGGGCTCAGAGAACCAAAAATATATTGAGGAACCCAAAAATGGAGGGAGGAACCAAAAAATGGGCTCAGGAACCCAAAAATGGAGTGAGGAATCAAAGAAATGGGCTCAAGAATTCAAAAATGGATTGAGGAATCCAAAAATGGATTGAGGAACCCCAAAAAAGGGCTCAGGAACCAAAAAATGGATTAAGGAACCCCAAAATGGATTGAGGAAACAAAAATTGGCTGAGGAATCCAAAAATGGCCCGAAGAAGCCAAAAATAAATTGAGGAAACAAAAAATAGGCTGAGGAACCCCAAAATGGATTGAGGAACCCAAAACCGGATTGAGTAACCCAAAAATGGGCTCATGAAACCAAAAATGGATCGAGGAACCCAAAAATGGGCTCAGGAACCCAAAAATTGCCTGAAGAATCCAAAAATGGATTGAAGAACTCGAAAAAGAATTGAGGAAAGAAAAAATGGCCTCAGGAACCAAAGAATGGATTGAGGAACCCCAAAACAATCTCAGGGACTTAAAAATGGATTAAGGAACCAAAAAATGGATTGAGGAACTCAAAAATGGGCTGAGGAACCAATAAATGGATTGAGGAACCAAAAAATGGGCTCAGGAACCCCAAAACGGATTGAGGAAACCAAAAATGGGCTGAGGATACCAAAAATGGGCTGAATAACCCAAAAATGGATTGAGAAACCCAAAAATGGCCTGAAGAACCAAAAAAAATGTATTGAGGAAACAAAAAATTGGGTGCGGAACCAAAAAAATGGATTAAGGAACCCAAAAATGGGATGAGGAAACAGAAAAAAGGATTGAGGAACCCAAAATGGATTGAGAAACCCGAAAAATTGCTCAGGAAACCATTTTTTGGTTCCTCAATCCATTTTGGGGTTCCTGAGCCCATTTTGGGGATTCCTCAATCCATTTTTGGATTCATGTGTCCATTTTTGGAGTCCTCAGGCAATTTTTGAGTTCCTGAGACCATTCTTGTGTTCCTGTGCCATTTTTGGGTTCCTCAATCCATTTTTGGGCTCTTCATTCCATTTTTTTTTCTTCAGCACATTTTTACGTTCCTCAGCACATTTTTTTGATTCCTCAATCCATTTTTTGGTTTCCTTAATCTGTTTTTTGGTTCCTCAGCCCATTTTTGGATTTCTCAATCCATTTTTTGGTTCCTTAAACCATTTTGGGGTTCTTGAGCCCATTTTGGGGTTCCTCAATCCATTTTTTGATTTCTCAGACCATTTTTGGTTTCCGCGGTCCATTTTCTATTTCCTCAATCCATTTTTGGGTTCCTCACCCCATTTTTGAGTTCTTCAGCCCATTTTTAGGTTCCTCAAACCATGTTTGGGTTCCTGAGACCATTTTTGGGTTTCTGAGACCATTTGGGGGTTCCTCAATCCATTTTTGGTTTCTTCATTACGTGAGGAATCCAAAAATGGATTTAGGAAACCAAAAAAGGGCTGCGGAATCCAAAAATGGGCTGAGGAACTAAAAAATGGAATGAGGATTCAAAAATGGGCTAAAAATGGATTGCGGGATAGCCGTTTTCCTGTATCAGACAGACCCCGGCATTTTACAGTCGTGCGGAAGAGCTGGGACAGAGACGGGCAGAATATAGCAGAGAAGGTACGGCTCTGAGACAAGAAGCAGTTTGGTAGGCGTACCTGTGTGTGATGAACATATGCCTGATGAATATATTGGCAAGGAACCGATTTCAGATCCAATAGTACACAGAGAGGCATATCTACGGCTACCCCGCAAGCTCCTTCGGCCGCGGAGTTTGAAACCTCCGCAGAGAGAGCCTGTGCGCTCTTGCTTAGTCGAAGAAGCTTCGCGCGCATTCCCGGGCATTTTCAGCAGACTCCGGCTCCACAGGTTCTTTCCACTAAGAGGTAAAGCTGTCTGCGAACTGCTAAGACTAAAACGTGTAGCTGTCAAAAGTTTACTTCGTGCCCCCATTCCAAAGTCACAGAAATGGAGTCGGTCTGTTCCTTCCCTCCGACAGCAGCAGTCATTTAAATCTTCATCCATCTCAGCTGTAAGGAGCCGCATCACTGTAAAACGCTTAGCTGTTGCTCAGAAAAGAAACCTGTCAGACGAGAAATGTTTCGCCTTGCAAGACCATCCTCTGCCTTCGTCTGCGCAGCGCAAGTAATCAAACGAACTGGTAATAGTCCAGTGAGGAGCGATTCGTATTTTCAAGTGCTTCCCAGCAGACTCGGGATGCACGGAAACTTTACCTCGAGAGATATGTCTCTCTGTGTACTGTTAGATCTGAAATCGGTTCCTTGCCAATATATTCATCAGGCATCTATTCATCACGCACAGGTACGCCTTCCAGTCTGCTTCATGTCTCGGAGGCGTACCTTCTCTGCTATCTTCTGGCCGTCTCTCTCCTAGCTCTTCCGCACGACTGTAAAATGCCGGGGTCTCTCTGTTTCAGGAAAAGGGCTACCCCGCAAGCTCTTTTGGCCGCGGAGTTTGAAACCTCCGGAGAGAGAGCCTGTGCGCTCTTGCTTAGTCGAAGAAGCTTCGCGCGCATTCCCGGGCATTCTCAGCAGACTCCGGCTCCACAGGTTCTTTCCACTAAGAGGTAAAGCTGTCTGCGAACTGCTAAGACTACAACGTGTTGCTGTCAAAAGTTTTCTTCGTGTCCCCGTTCCAAAGTCACAGAAAAGAAGTGGGTCTGTTCCTTCCCTCCGACAACAGCAGTCATTTAAATCTTCATCCATCTCAGCTGTAAGGAGCCGCATCACTGTAAAACGCTTAGCTATTGCTCAGAAAAGAAACCTGTCAGACGAGAAATGTTTCGCCTTGCAAGATCATCCTCTGCCTTCGTCTGCGCAGCGCAAGTAATCAAACGAACTGGTAATAGTCCAGTGAGGAGCGATTCGTATTTTCAGGTGCTTCCCAGCAGACTCGGGAAGCACGGAAGCTTTACCTCGAGAGATATGTCTCTCTGTGTACTGTTAGATCTGAAATCGGTTCCTTGCCAATATATTCATCAGGCATCTGTTCATCACGCACAGGTACGCCTTCCAGTCTGCTTCTTGTCTCGGAGCCGTACCTTCTCTGCTATCTTCTGCCTGTCTCTGTCCCAGCTCTTCCGCACGACTGTATAACGCCGGGGTCTGTCTGATTCAGGAAAACGGCTACCCCGCAAGCTCTTTCGGCCACGGAGTTTGAAACCTCCGGAGAGAGAGCCTGTGCGCTCTTGCTTAGTCGAAGAAGCTTCGCGCGCATTCCTGGGCATTTCTTTTCTGAGCAACAGCGAGGCGTTTTACAGTGATGCGGCTGCTTACAGCTGAGATGGATGAAGATTTAAATGACTGCTGCTGTCGGAGGGAAGGAACAGACCGACTCCTTTGCTGTGACTTTGGAACGGGGGCACGAAGAAAACTTTTGACAGCTACACGGTTTAGTCTTAGCAGTTCGCAGACAGCTTTACCTCTTAGTGGAAAGAACCTGTGGAGCCGGAGTCTGCTGAGAATGCCCAGGAATGCGTGCGAAGCTTCTTCGACTAAGCAAGAGCGCACAGGCACTATCTCCGGAGGTTTCAAACTCCGCGGCCGAAGGAGTTTGCGGGGTAGCCGTTTTCCTGTATCAGACAGACCCCGGCGTTTTACAGCCGTGCGGAAGTGCTGTGACAGAGACGGGCAGAAGATAGCAGAGAAGGTACGGCTCCGAGACAAGAAGCAGTTTGGTAGGCGTACCTGTGCGTGAGGAACAGATGCCTGATGAATATATTGGCAAGGAACCGATTTCTGATCTAATAGTACACAGAGAGACATATCTCTCGATGTAAAGCTTCCGTGCATCCCGAGTCTGCTGGGAAGCACTTGAAAATACGAATCGCTCCTCACTGGACTATTACCAGTTCGTTTGATTACTTGCGCTGCGCAGACGAAGGCAGAGGTGATCTTGCAAGGTGAAACATTTCTCGTCTGACAGGTTTCTTTTCTGAGCAACAGCGAGGCGTTTTACAGTGATGCGGCTCCTTACAGCTGAGATGGATGAAGATTTAAATGACTGCTGCTGTCGGAGGGAAGGAACAGACCGACTCCTTTTCTGTGACTTTGGAACCGGCTGTAAAAGGGGCTCCGTTAGGAGGGACATGAGTGTAATTACACAGGAGTGTCATAGGGGCTCTAGAAACGGCTCCATGGGAGAGACTAAGAGCGAGATAGGGACTCAAGAGAGGGTCCCATATGCGCGAGTTAGCGCAGGGATAGGAACTTTATAGGGGTTCCACTGGGGCGACACAGGGCGCGATAGGGGCTCATTAGAGGGTGGCATAAGGTGTACGGAGGGTTCGACAGGTGCTCTTCGGAGGGCTTTATGGCGGGATCATAAGGGGAGCGATATGGGCTCTCTAGGAGGCAGCAGAAGTGCGACTGAGTGTGCCGTAGATGCTGTACAAGAGGCTCCATAGGAGGAAGATAGGGAGCAAGAAACGGGCTCTATAGAGGGCTGCATAGTGGAGAGAAAGATAGAGATAGCGGCTCGATAGCAGGGAATTTCTGGCGCTGATAGAAGATCTAGCGGGAGTTCCGTGGAGGAGAGAGCAAGAGCGAGATAAGGACTATGTATAAGACCCCACAGCGAGGACTTGACGGGCACGATAGGGGCGTGTGTAGAGGGGAGAGAGAGGGCGTATTAGGGTCTCTAGGGGTGCCCCTTGCGGGATAGAGAGGGCGTGATAAGTGCTCTATCGGGGTTCGATAGCGTAGACCTAGGGGGCGAGATAGGGTCTCTCTATAGAGCTTTAGAAGGGAGACAAAGAGCAAGAAAGGGGCTCCGTATGTTGGACTTCTTGGTCGTGAGGGGAGCTCTATAGACGTTTCCATGGGTGCAAGACAGGGCATGAGAGGGTCTTTGTAGGAAGATGTAAACGGGGTACAGAGGGTGTGCTAAGTGCTCTACAAGGGGGCACGATATCAGCAACTTAGGGGGCGCTCGAGGGGCTCTATAGAGGGCTCTATAGGCACACTACAGGAAGCGATAGGGGCTGTTTAATGGGTTCCGTAGGGACGGTGAAGGGAGCTCTATAGAGTGCTGCCTACGGGAGACAATAAGCGAGATAAGGTCTCTAGAGAGGGCTCCACGTGTGGGACTTATTAGCCGTGATAGGAGATCTACAGGGGTTTCCATGGGGGCGACGTAGGGTATGATAGGGGCTCCATAGGTGGGATATAGGGAGCCCGAAACGGGTTCTATACAGGGCTCCATTGGCGAAACAGAGCAAGATAGGGGCTCTGGAGGGGGCGCCATAACCCCACTGCAGGGCGCGGTAATGGTCGTAGAAGGGACTCCGTAAGAGGGATGCAGGGACAGTGAAAACACCTCTCTAGAAGACTCCATAGGGGAGAAAAAGAGCGAGATAGCAAACTCTATATTCGGCACTTATTGGCCATTATGGGAGCTCTCCATAGGTCGCACGCTAAGCGCAACAGAGGGTGCGATAAGGGCTGTTAAAGGGGCTCCATAGGAGGGACATTGAGAGCGTGATAGGGACTCTAGAGACAGGTCCGTAGGGGAGAGAGAGAGAGAGATCGGGGCTCTAGATGTGGCGCCGTATGCCAACTTCAGGGCACGATAACGCCCGTAGAAGGGACTCCATACGAAGGACAGAGGAAGAGTGATAGCACCTCTCTAGAAGGCACCATAGGAGAGAGAAAGTGTGAAAGAGGGGCTCTAGAGGGGGTTCCATAGGCGAAACATATCGGCTGGGATGGGAGCTCTGTATGGGGTTCCACGAGGGTGAAAAAAAGGCGTGATGTGAGCTGAATAGCGGGCAACATATGAGTTAGAGAGGGGTCGATACGTGCTCTGCAAGTGACTCCACAGTGAGTTCATAAGGGAAGAGATAAGGGCTCTCTAGGGGGCACCAGAAGTGCGACTGAGTGTTCCAAAGAGTCTACCCCTGCGGCTCGATAGGAGGAAGAAAAGGAGCAAGAAAAGGGCTCGACAGAGGGCTGCAGAGTGAAGAGAAAATTGGGTTGAGGAAACCAACAATGGGCTCAGAGAACCAAAAATATATTGAGGAACCCAAAAATGGAGGGAGGAACCAAAAAATGGGCTCAGGAACCCAAAAATGGAGTGAGGAATCAAAGAAATGGGCTCAAGAATTCAAAAATGGATTGAGGAATCCAAAAATGGATTGAGGAACCCCAAAAAAAGGGCTCAGGAACCAAAAAATGGATTAAGGAACCCCAAAATGGATTGAGGAAACAAAAATTGGCTGAGGAATCCAAAAATGGCCCGAAGAAGCCAAAAATAAATTGAGGAAACAAAAAATAGGCTGAGGAACCCCAAAATGGATTGAGGAACCCAAAACCGGATTGAGTAACCCAAAAATGGGCTCATGAAACCAAAAATGGATCGAGGAACCCAAAAATGGGCTCAGGAACCCAAAAATTGCCTGAAGAATCCAAAAATGGATTGAAGAACTCGAAAAAGAATTGAGGAAAGAAAAAATGGCCTCAGGAACCAAAGAATGGATTGAGGAACCCCAAAACAATCTCAGGGATTTAAAAATGGATTAAGGAACCAAAAAATGGATTGAGGAACTCAAAAATGGGCTGAGGAACCAATAAATGGATTGAGGAACCAAAAAATGGGCTCAGGAACCCCAAAACGGATTGAGGAAACCAAAAATGGGCTGAGGATACCAAAAATGGGCTGAATAACCCAAAAATGGATTGAGAAACCCAAAAATGGCCTGAAGAACCAAAAAAAAAGTATTGAGGAAACAAAAAATTGGGTGCGGAACCAAAAAAATGGATTAAGGAACCCAAAAATGGGATGAGGAAACAGAAAAAAGGATTGAGGAACCCAAAATGGATTGAGAAACCCGAAAAATTGCTCAGGAAACCATTTTTTGGTTCCTCAATCCATTTTGGGGTTCCTGAGCCCATTTTGGGGATTCCTCAATCCATTTTTGGATTCATGTGTCCATTTTTGGAGTCCTCAGGCAATTTTTGAGTTCCTGAGACCATTCTTGTGTTCCTGTGCCATTTTTGGGTTCCTCAATCCATTTTTGGTTTCCTCAATCCATTTTTGGGCTCTTCATTCCATTTTTTTTTCTTCAGCACATTTTTACGTTCCTCAGCACATTTTTTTGATTCCTCAATCCATTTTTGGTTTCCTTAATCTATTTTTTGGTTCCTCAGCCCATTTTTGGATTTCTCAATCCATTTTTTGGTTCCTTAAACCATTTTGGGGTTCTTGAGCCCATTTTGGGGTTCCTCAATCCATTTTTTGATTTCTCAGACCATGTTTGGTTTCCGCGGTCCATTTTCTATTTCCTCAATCCATTTTTGGGTTCCTCACCCCATTTTTGAATTCTTCAGCCCATTTTTAGGTTCCTCAAACCATGTTTGGGTTCCTGAGACCATTTTTGGGTTTCTGAGACCATTTGGGGGTTCCTCAATCCATTTTTGGTTTCTTCATTACGTGAGGAATCCAAAAATGGATTTAGGAAACCAAAAAAGGGCTGCGGAATCCAAAAATGGGCTGCTGAATCCAAAAATGGGCTGAGGAACTAAAAAATGGAATGAGGATTCAAAAATGGGCTAAAAATGGATTGCGGGATAGCCGTTTTCCTGTATCAGACAGACCCCGGCATTTTACAGTCATGCGGAAGAGCTGGGACAGAGACGGGCAGAAGATAGCAGAGAAGGTACGGCTCCGAGACAAGAAGCAGTTTGGTAGGCGTACCTGTGTGTGATGAACATATGCCTGATGAATATATTGGCAAGGAACCTATTTCAGATCCAATAGTACACAGAGAGGCATATCTACGGCTACCCCGCAAGCTCCTTCGGCCGCGGAGTTTGAAACCTCCGGAGAGAGAGCCTGTGCGCTCCTGCTTAGTCGAAGAAGCTTCGCGCGCATTCCCGGGCATTTTCAGCAGACTCCGGCTCCACAGGTTCTTTCCACTAAGAGGTAAAGCTGTCTGCGAACTGCTAAGACTAAAACGTGTAGCTGTCAAAAGTTTACTTCGTGCCCCCATTCCAAAGTCACAGAAAAGGAGTCGGTCTGTTCCTTCCCTCCGACAGCAGCAGTCATTTAAATCTTCATCCATCTCAGCTGTAAGGAGCCGCATCACTGTAAAACGCTTAGCTGTTGCTCAGAAAAGAAACCTGTCAGACGAGAAATGTTTCGCCTTGCAAGACCATCCTCTGCCTCCGTCTGCGCAGCGCAAGTAATCAAACGAACTGGTAATAGTCCAGTGAGGAGCGATTCGTATTTTCAAGTGCTTCCCAGCAGACTCGGGATGCACGGAAACTTTACCTCGAGAGATATGTCTCTCTGTGTACTGTTAGATCTGAAATCGGTTCCTTGCCAATATATTCATCAGGCATCGTTTCATCACGCACAGGTACGCCTTCCAGTCTGCTTCATGTCTCGGAGGCGTACCTTCTCTGCTATCTTCTGGCCGTCTCTCTCCTAGCTCTTCCGCACGACTGTAAAACGCCGGGGTCTCTCTGTTTCAGGAAAAGGGCTACCCCGCAAGCTCTTTCGGCCGCAGAGTTTGAAACCTCCGGAGACAGAGCCTGTGCGCTCTTGCTTAGTCGAAGGAGCTTCGCGCGCATTCCCGGGCATTCTCAGCAGACTCCGGCTCCACAGGTTCTTTCCACTAAGAGGTAAAGCTGTCTGCGAACTGCTAAGACTACAACGTGTTGCTGTCAAAAGTTTTCTTCGTGTCCCCGTTCCAAAGTCACAGAAAAGAAGTGGGTCTGTTCCTTCCCTCCGACAGCAGCAGTCATTTAAATCTTCATCCATCTCAGCTGTAAGCAGCCGCATCACTGTAAAACGCTTAGCTGTTGCTCAGAAAAGAAACCTGTCAGACGAGAAATGTTTCGCCTTGCAAGATCATCCTCTGCCTTCATCTGCGCAGCGCAAGTAATCAAACGAACTGGTAATAGTCCAGTGAGGAGCGATTCGTATTTTCAGGTGCTTCCCAGCAGACTCGGGAAGCACGGAAGCTTTACCTCGAGAGATATGTTTCTCTGTGTACTGTTAGATCTGAAATCGGTTCCTTGGCAATATATTCATCAGGCATCTGTTCATCACGCACAGGTACGCCTTCCAGTCTGCTTCTTGTCTCGGAGCCGTACCTTCTCTGCTATCTTCTGCCTGTCTCTGTCCCAGCTCTTCCGCACGACTGTATAACGCCGGGGTCTGTCTGATTCAGGAAAACGGCTACCCCGCAAGCTCTTTCGGCCGCGGAGTTTGAAACCTCCGGAGAGAGTGCCTGTGCGCTCTTGCTTAGTCGAAGAAGCTTCGCGCGCATTCCTGGGCATTTCTTTTCTGAGCAACAGCGAGGCGTTTTACAGTGATGCGGCTGCTTACAGCTGAGATGGATGAAGATTTAAATGACTGCTGCTGTCGGAGGGAAGGAACAGACCGACTCCTTTGCTGTGACTTTGGAACGGGGGCACGAAGAAAACTTTTGACAGCTACACGGTTTAGTCTTAGCAGTTCGCAGACAGCTTTACCTCTTAGTGGAAAGAACCTGTGGAGCCGGAGTCTGCTGAGAATGCCCAGGAATGCGTGCGAAGCTTCTTCGACTAAGCAAGAGCGCACAGGCACTCTCTCCGGAGGTTTCAAATACCGCGGCCGAAGGAGCTTGCGGGGTAGCCGTTTTCCTGTATCAGACAGACCCCGGCGTTTTACAGCCGTGCGGAAGTGCTGTGACAGAGACGGGCAGAAGATAGCAGAGAAGGTATGGCTCCGAGACAAGAAGCAGTTTGGTAGGCGTACCTGTGCGTGAGGAACAGATGCCTGATGAATATATTGGCAAGGAACCGATTTCAGATCTAATAGTACACAGAGAGACATATCTCTCGATGTAAAGCTTCCGTGCATCCCGAGTCTGCTGGGAAGCACTTGAAAATACGAATCGCTCCTCACTGGACTATTACCAGTTCGTTTGATTACTTGCGCTGCGCAGACGAAGGCAGAGGTGATCTTGCAAGGCGAAACATTTCTCGTCTGACAGGTTTCTTTTCTGAGCAACAGCGAGGCGTTTTACAGTGATGCGGCTGCTTACAGCTGAGATGGATGAAGATTTAAATGACTGCTGCTGTCGGAGGGAAGGAACAGACCGACTCCTTTTCTGTGACTTTGGAACCGGCTGTAAAAGGGGCTCCGTTAGGAGGGACATGAGTGTAATTACACAGGAGTGTCATAGGGGCTCTAGAAACGGCTCCATGGGAGAGACTAAGAGCGAGATAGGGACTCAAGAGAGGGTCCCATATGCGCGAGTTAGCGCAGGGATAGGAACTTTATAGGGGTTCCACTGGGGCGATACAGGGCGCGATAGGGGCTCAATAGAGGGTGGCATAAGGTGTACGGAGGGTTCGACAGGTGCTCTTCAGAGGGCTTTATGGCGGGATCATAAGGGGAGCGATATGGGCTCTCTAGGAGGCAGCAGAAGTGCGACTGAGTGTGCCGTAGACGCTGTACAAGAGGCTCCATAGGAGGAAGATAGGGAGCAAGAAACGGGCTCTATAGAGGGCTGCATAGTGGAGAGAAAGATAGAGATTGCGGCTCGATAGCAGGGAATTTCTGGCGCTGATAGAAGATCTAGCGGGAGTTCCGTGGAGGAGAGAGCAAGAGCGAGATAAGGACTATGTATAAGACCCCACAGCGAGGACTTGACGGGCACGATAGGGGCGTGTGTAGAGGGGAGAGAGAGGGCGTATTAGGGTCTCTAGGGGTGCCCCTTGCGGGATAGAGAGGGCGTGATAAGTGCTCTATCGGGGTTCGATAGCGTAGACCTAGGGGGCGAGATAGGGTCTCTCTATAGAGCTTTAGAAGGGAGACAAAGAGCAAGAAAGGGGCTCCGTATGTTGGACTTCTTGGTCGTGAGGGGAGCTCTATAGACGTTTCCATGGGTGCAAGACAGGGCATGAGAGGGTCTTTGTAGGAAGATGTAAACGGGGTACAGAGGGTGTGCTAAGTGCTCTACAAGGGGGCACGATATCAGCAACTTAGGGGGCGCTCGAGGGGCTCTATAGAGGGCTCTATAGGCACACTACAGGAAGCGATAGGGGCTGTTTAATGGGTTCCGTAGGGACGGTGAAGGGAGCTCTATAGAGTGCTGCCTACGGGAGACAATAAGCGAGATAAGGTCTCTAGAGAGGGCTCCACGTGTGGGACTTATTAGCCGTGATAGGAGATCTACAGGGGTTTCCATGGGGGCGACGTAGGGTATGATAGGGGCTCCATAGGTGGGATATAGGGAGCCCGAAACGGGTTCTATACAGGGCTCCATTGGCGAAACAGAGCAAGATAGGGGCTCTGGAGGGGGCGCCATAACCCCACTGCAGGGTGCGGTAATGGTCGTAGAAGGGACTCCGTAAGAGGGATGCAGGGACAGTGAAAACACCTCTCTAGAAGACTCCATAGGGGAGAAAAAGAGCGAGATAGCAAACTCTATATTCGGCACTTATTGGCCATTATGGGAGCTCTCCGTAGGTCGCACGCTAAGCGCAACAGAGGGTGCGATAAGGGCTGTTAAAGGGGCTCCATAGGAGGGACATTGAGAGCATGATAGGGACTCTAGAGACAGGTCCGTAGGGGAGAGAGAGAGAGAGATCGGGGCTCTAGATGTGGCGCCGTATGCCAACTTCAGGGCACGATAACGCCCGTAGAAGGGACTCCATACGAAGGACAGAGGAAGAGTGATAGCACCTCTCTAGAAGGCACCGTAGGAGAGAGAAAGTGTGAAAGAGGGGCTCTAGAGGGGGTTCCATGGGCGAAACATATCGGCTGGGATGGGAGCTCTGTATGGGGTTCCACGAGGGTGAAAAAAAGGCGTGATGTGAGCTGAATAGCGGGCAACATATGAGTTAGAGAGGGGTCGATACGTGCTCTGCAAGTGACTCCACAGCGAGATCATAAGGGAAGAGATAAGGGCTCTCTAGGGGGCACCAGAAGTGCGACTGAGTGTTCCAAAGAGTCTACCCCTGCGGCTCGATAGGAGGAAGAAAAGGAGCAAGAAATGGGCTCGACAGAGGGCTGCAGAGTGAAGAGAAAATTGGGTTGAGGAAACCAACAATGGGCTCAGAGAACCAAAAATATATTGAGGAACCCAAAAATGGAGGGAGGAACCAAAAAATGGGCTCAGGAACCCAAAAATGGAGTGAGGAATCAAAGAAATGGGCTCAAGAATTCAAAAATGGATTGAGGAATCCAAAAATGGATTGAGGAACCCCAAAAAGGGCTCAGGAACCAAAAAATGGATTAAGGAACCCCAAAATGGATTGAGGAAACAAAAATTGGCTGAGGAATCCAAAAATGGCCCGAAGAAGCCAAAAATAAATTGAGGAAACAAAAAATAGGCTGAGGAACCCCAAAATGGATTGAGGAACCCAAAACCGGATTGAGTAACCCAAAAATGGGCTCATGAAACCAAAAATGGATCGAGGAACCCAAAAATGGGCTCAGGAACCCAAAAATTGCCTGAAGAATCCAAAAATGGATTGAAGAACTCGAAAAAGAATTGAGGAAAGAAAAAATGGCCTCAGGAACCAAAGAATGGATTGAGGAACCCCAAAACAATCTCAGGGATTTAAAAATGGATTAAGGAACCAAAAAATGGATTGAGGAACTCAAAAATGGGCTGAGGAACCAATAAATGGATTGAGGAACCAAAAAATGGGCTCAGGAACCCCAAAACGGATTGAGGAAACCAAAAATGGGCTGAGGATACCAAAAATGGGCTGAATAACCAAAAAATGGATTGAGAAACCCAAAAATGGCCTGAAGAACCAAAAAAAATGTATTGAGGAAACAAAAAATTGGGTGCGGAACCAAAAAAATGGATTAAGGAACCCAAAAATGGGATGAGGAAACAGAAAAAAGGATTGAGGAACCCAAAATGGATTGAGAAACCCGAAAAATTGCTCAGGAAACCATTTTTTGGTTCCTCAATCCATTTTGGGGTTCCTGAGCCCATTTTGGGGATTCCTCAATCCATTTTTGGATTCATGTGTCCATTTTTGGAGTCCTCAGGCAATTTTTGAGTTCCTGAGACCATTCTTGTGTTCCTGTGCCATTTTTGGGTTCCTCAATCCATTTTTGGTTTCCTCAATCCATTTTTGGGCTCTTCATTCCATTTTTTTTTCTTCAGCACATTTTTACGTTCCTCAGCACATTTTTTTGATTCCTCAATCCATTTTTGGTTTCCTTAACCTATTTTTTGGTTCCTCAGCCCATTTTTGGATTTCTCAATCCATTTTTTGGTTCCTTAAACCATTTTGGGGTTCTTGAGCCCATTTTGGGGTTCCTCAATCCATTTTTTGATTTCTCAGACCATTTTTGGTTTCCGCGGTCCATTTTCTATTTCCTCAATCCATTTTTGGGTTCCTCACCCCATTTTTGAGTTCTTCAGCCCATTTTTAGGTTCCTCAAACCATGTTTGGGTTCCGAGACCATTTTTGGGTTTATGAGACCATTTGGGGGTTCCTCAATCCATTTTTGGTTTCTTCATTACGTGAGGAATCCAAAAATGGATTTAGGAAACCAAAAAAGGGCTGCGGAATCCAAAAATGGGCTGCTGAATCCAAAAATGGGCTGAGGAACTAAAAAATGGATTGAGGATTCAAAAATGGGCTAAAAATGGATTGCGGGATAGCCGTTTTCCTGTATCAGACAGACCCCGGCATTTTACAGTCGTGCGGAAGAGCTGGGACAGAGACGGGCAGAAGATAGCAGAGAAGGTACGGCTCCGAGACAAGAAGCAGTTTGGTAGGCGTACCTGTGCGTGATGAACATATGCCTGATGAATATATTGGCAAGGAACCGATTTCAGATCCAATAGTACACAGAGAGGCATATCTACGGCTACCCCGCAAGCTCCTTCGGCCGCGGAGTTTGAAACCTCCGGAGAGAGAGCCTGTGCGCTCTTGCTTAGTCGAAGAAGCTTCGCGCGCATTCCCGGGCATTTTCAGCAGACTCCGGCTCCACAGGTTCTTTCCACTAAGAGGTAAAGCTGTCTGCGAACTGCTAAGACTAAAACGTGTAGCTGTCAAAAGTTTACTTCGTGCCCCCATTCCAAAGTCACAGAAAAGGAGTCGGTCTGTTCCTTCCCTCCGACAGCAGCAGTCATTTAAATCTTCATCCATCTCAGCTGTAAGGAGCCGCATCACTGTAAAACGCTTAGCTGTTGCTCAGAAAAGAAACCTGTCAGACGAGAAATGTTTCGCCTTGCAAGACCATCCTCTGCCTTCGTCTGCGCAGCGCAAGTAATCAAACGAACTGGTAATAGTCCAGTTAGGAGCGATTCGTATTTTCAAGTGCTTCCCAGCAGACTCGGGATGCACGGAAACTTTACCTCGAGAGATATGTCTCTCTGTGTACTGTTAGATCTGAAATCGGTTCCTTGCCAATATATTCATCAGGCATCGTTTCATCACGCACAGGTACGCCTTCCAGTCTGCTTCATGTCTCGGAGGCGTACCTTCTCTGCTATCTTCTGGCCGTCTCTCTCCTAGCTCTTCCGCACGACTGTAAAACGCCGGGGTCTCTCTGTTTCAGGAAAAGGGCTACACCGCAAGCTCTTTCGGCCGCAGAGTTTGAAACCTCCGGAGAGAGAGCCTGTGCGCTCTTGCTTAGTCGAAGAAGCTTCGCGCGCATTCCCGGGCATTCTCAGCAGACTCCGGCTCCACAGGTTCTTTCCACTAAGAGGTAAAGCTGTCTGCGAACTGCTAAGACTACAACGTGTTGCTGTCAAAAGTTTTCTTCGTGTCCCCGTTCCAAAGTCACAGAAAAGAAGTGGGTCTGTTCCTTCCCTCCGACAGCAGCAGTCATTTAAATCTTCATCCATCTCAGCTGTAAGCAGCCGCATCACTGTAAAACACTTAGCTGTTGCTCAGAAAAGAAACCTGTCAGACGAGAAATGTTTCGCCTTGCAAGATCATCCTCTGCCTTCATCTGCGCAGCGCAAGTAATCAAACGAACTGGTAATAGTCCAGTGAGGAGCGATTCGTATTTTCAGGTGCTTCCCAGCAGACTCGGGAAGCACGGAAGCTTTACCTCGAGAGATATGTTTCTCTGTGTACTGTTAGATCTGAAATCGGTTCCTTGGCAATATATTCATCAGGCATCTGTTCATCACGCACAGGTACGCCTTCCAGTCTGCTTCTTGTCTCGGAGCCGTACCTTCTCTGCTATCTTCTGCCTGTCTCTGTCCCAGCTCTTCCGCACGACTGTATAACGCCGGGGTCTGTCTGATTCAGGAAAACGGCTACCCCGCAAGCTCTTTCGGCCGCAGAGTTTGAAACCTCCGGAGAGAGTGCCTGTGCGCTCTTGCTTAGTCGAAGAAGCTTCGCGCGCATTCCTGGGCATTTCTTTTCTGAGCAACAGCGAGGCGTTTTACAGTGATGCGGCTGCTTACAGCTGAGATGGATGAAGATTTAAATGACTGCTGCTGTCGGAGGGAAGGAACAGACCGACTCCTTTGCTGTGACTTTGGAACGGGGGCACGAAGAAAACTTTTGACAGCTACACGGTTTAGTCTTAGCAGTTCGCAGACAGCTTTACCTCTTAGTGGAAAGAACCTGTGGAGCCGGAGTCTGCTGAGAATGCCCAGGAATGCGTGCGAAGCTTCTTCGACTAAGCAAGAGCGCACAGGCACTCTCTCCGGAGGTTTCAAACTCCGCGGCCGAAGGAGCTTGCGGGGTAGCCGTTTTCCTGTATCAGACAGACCCCGGCGTTTTACAGCCGTGCGGAAGTGCTGTGACAGAGACGGGCAGAAGATAGCAGAGAAGGTATGGCTCCGAGACAAGAAGCAGTTTGGTAGGCGTACCTGTGCGTGAGGAACAGATGCCTGATGAATATATTGGCAAGGAACCGATTTCAGATCTAATAGTACACAGAGAGACATATCTCTCGATGTAAAGCTTCCGTGCATCCCGAGTCTGCTGGGAAGCACTTGAAAATACGAATCGCTCCTCACTGGACTATTACCAGTTCGTTTGATTACTTGCGCTGCGCAGACGAAGGCAGAGGTGATCTTGCAAGGCGAAACATTTCTCGTCTGACAGGTTTCTTTTCTGAGCAACAGCGAGGCGTTTTACAGTGATGCGGCTGCTTACAGCTGAGATGGATGAAGATTTAAATGACTGCTGCTGTCGGAGGGAAGGAACAGACCGACTCCTTTTCTGTGACTTTGGAACCGGCTGTAAAAGGGGCTCCGTTAGGAGGGACATGAGTGTAATTACACAGGAGTGTCATAGGGGCTCTAGAAACGGCTCCATGGGAGAGACTAAGAGCGAGATAGGGACTCAAGAGAGGGTCCCATATGCGCGAGTTAGCGCAGGGATAGGAACTTTATAGGGGTTCCACTGGGGCGATACAGGGCGCGATAGGGGCTCAATAGAGGGTGGCATAAGGTGTACGGAGGGTTCGACAGGTGCTCTTCAGAGGGCTTTATGGCGGGATCATAAGGGGAGCGATATGGGCTCTCTAGGAGGCAGCAGAAGTGCGACTGAGTGTGCCGTAGACGCTGTACAAGAGGCTCCATAGGAGGAAGATAGGGAGCAAGAAACGGGCTCTATAGAGGGCTGCATAGTGGAGAGAAAGATAGAGATTGCGGCTCGATAGCAGGGAATTTCTGGCGCTGATAGAAGATCTAGCGGGAGTTCCGTGGAGGAGAGAGCAAGAGCGAGATAAGGACTATGTATAAGACCCCACAGCGAGGACTTGACGGGCACGATAGGGGCGTGTGTAGAGGGGAGAGAGAGGGCGTATTAGGGTCTCTAGGGGTGCCCCTTGCGGGATAGAGAGGGCGTGATAAGTGCTCTATCGGGGTTCGATAGCGTAGACCTAGGGGGCGAGATAGGGTCTCTCTATAGAGCTTTAGAAGGGAGACAAAGAGCAAGAAAGGGGCTCCGTATGTTGGACTTCTTGGTCGTGAGGGGAGCTCTATAGACGTTTCCATGGGTGCAAGACAGGGCATGAGAGGGTCTTTGTAGGAAGATGTAAACGGGGTACAGAGGGTGTGCTAAGTGCTCTACAAGGGGGCACGATATCAGCAACTTAGGGGGCGCTCGAGGGGCTCTATAGAGGGCTCTATAGGCACACTACAGGAAGCGATAGGGGCTGTTTAATGGGTTCCGTAGGGACGGTGAAGGGAGCTCTATAGAGTGCTGCCTACGGGAGACAATAAGCGAGATAAGGTCTCTAGAGAGGGCTCCACGTGTGGGACTTATTAGCCGTGATAGGAGATCTACAGGGGTTTCCATGGGGGCGACGTAGGGTATGATAGGGGCTCCATAGGTGGGATATAGGGAGCCCGAAACGGGTTCTATACAGGGCTCCATTGGCGAAACAGAGCAAGATAGGGGCTCTGGAGGGGGCGCCATAACCCCACTGCAGGGTGCGGTAATGGTCGTAGAAGGGACTCCGTAAGAGGGATGCAGGGACAGTGAAAACACCTCTCTAGAAGACTCCATAGGGGAGAAAAAGAGCGAGATAGCAAACTCTATATTCGGCACTTATTGGCCATTATGGGAGCTCTCCGTAGGTCGCACGCTAAGCGCAACAGAGGGTGCGATAAGGGCTGTTAAAGGGGCTCCATAGGAGGGACATTGAGAGCATGATAGGGACTCTAGAGACAGGTCCGTAGGGGAGAGAGAGAGAGAGATCGGGGCTCTAGATGTGGCGCCGTATGCCAACTTCAGGGCACGATAACGCCCGTAGAAGGGACTCCATACGAAGGACAGAGGAAGAGTGATAGCACCTCTCTAGAAGGCACCATAGGAGAGAGAAAGTGTGAAAGAGGGGCTCTAGAGGGGGTTCCATGGGCGAAACATATCGGCTGGGATGGGAGCTCTGTATGGGGTTCCACGAGGGTGAAAAAAAGGCGTGATGTGAGCTGAATAGCGGGCAACATATGAGTTAGAGAGGGGTCGATACGTGCTCTGCAAGTGACTCCACAGCGAGATCATAAGGGAAGAGATAAGGGCTCTCTAGGGGGCACCAGAAGTGCGACTGAGTGTTCCAAAGAGTCTACCCCTGCGGCTCGATAGGAGGAAGAAAAGGAGCAAGAAATGGGCTCGACAGAGGGCTGCAGAGTGAAGAGAAAATTGGGTTGAGGAAACCAACAATGGGCTCAGAGAACCAAAAATATATTGAGGAACCCAAAAATGGAGGGAGGAACCAAAAAATGGGCTCAGGAACCCAAAAATGGAGTGAGGAATCAAAGAAATGGGCTCAAGAATTCAAAAATGGATTGAGGAATCCAAAAATGGATTGAGGAACCCCAAAAAGGGCTCAGGAACCAAAAAATGGATTAAGGAACCCCAAAATGGATTGAGGAAACAAAAATTGGCTGAGGAATCCAAAAATGGCCCGAAGAAGCCAAAAATAAATTGAGGAAACAAAAAATAGGCTGAGGAACCCCAAAATGGATTGAGGAACCCAAAACCGGATTGAGTAACCCAAAAATGGGCTCATGAAACCAAAAATGGATCGAGGAACCCAAAAATGGGCTCAGGAACCCAAAAATTGCCTGAAGAATCCAAAAATGGATTGAAGAACTCGAAAAAGAATTGAGGAAAGAAAAAATGGCCTCAGGAACCAAAGAATGGATTGAGGAACCCCAAAACAATCTCAGGGATTTAAAAATGGATTAAGGAACCAAAAAATGGATTGAGGAACTCAAAAATGGGCTGAGGAACCAATAAATGGATTGAGGAACCAAAAAATGGGCTCAGGAACCCCAAAACGGATTGAGGAAACCAAAAATGGGCTGAGGATACCAAAAATGGGCTGAATAACCAAAAAATGGATTGAGAAACCCAAAAATGGCCTGAAGAACCAAAAAAAATGTATTGAGGAAACAAAAAATTGGGTGCGGAACCAAAAAAATGGATTAAGGAACCCAAAAATGGGATGAGGAAACAGAAAAAAGGATTGAGGAACCCAAAATGGATTGAGAAACCCGAAAAATTGCTCAGGAAACCATTTTTTGGTTCCTCAATCCATTTTGGGGTTCCTGAGCCCATTTTGGGGATTCCTCAATCCATTTTTGGATTCATGTGTCCATTTTTGGAGTCCTCAGGCAATTTTTGAGTTCCTGAGACCATTCTTGTGTTCCTGTGCCATTTTTGGGTTCCTCAATCCATTTTTGGTTTCCTCAATCCATTTTTGGGCTCTTCATTCCATTTTTTTTTCTTCAGCACATTTTTACGTTCCTCAGCACATTTTTTTGATTCCTCAATCCATTTTTGGTTTCCTTAACCTATTTTTTGGTTCCTCAGCCCATTTTTGGATTTCTCAATCCATTTTTTGGTTCCTTAAACCATTTTGGGGTTCTTGAGCCCATTTTGGGGTTCCTCAATCCATTTTTTGATTTCTCAGACCATTTTTGGTTTCCGCGGTCCATTTTCTATTTCCTCAATCCATTTTTGGGTTCCTCACCCCATTTTTGAGTTCTTCAGCCCATTTTTAGGTTCCTCAAACCATGTTTGGCTTCCGAGACCATTTTTGGGTTTATGAGACCATTTGGGGGTTCCTCAATCCATTTTTGGTTTCTTCATTACGTGAGGAATCCAAAAATGGATTTAGGAAACCAAAAAAGGGCTGCGGAATCCAAAAATGGGCTGCTGAATCCAAAAATGGGCTGAGGAACTAAAAAATGGATTGAGGATTCAAAAATGGGCTAAAAATGGATTGCGGGATAGCCGTTTTCCTGTATCAGACAGACCCCGGCATTTTACAGTCGTGCGGAAGAGCTGGGACAGAGACGGGCAGAAGATAGCAGAGAAGGTACGGCTCCGAGACAAGAAGCAGTTTGGTAGGCGTACCTGTGCGTGATGAACATATGCCTGATGAATATATTGGCAAGGAACCGATTTCAGATCCAATAGTACACAGAGAGGCATATCTACGGCTACCCCGCAAGCTCCTTCGGCCGCGGAGTTTGAAACCTCCGGAGAGAGAGCCTGTGCGCTCTTGCTTAGTCGAAGAAGCTTCGCGCGCATTCCCGGGCATTTTCAGCAGACTCCGGCTCCACAGGTTCTTTCCACTAAGAGGTAAAGCTGTCTGCGAACTGCTAAGACTAAAACGTGTAGCTGTCAAAAGTTTACTTCGTGCCCCCATTCCAAAGTCACAGAAAAGGAGTCGGTCTGTTCCTTCCCTCCGACAGCAGCAGTCATTTAAATCTTCATCCATCTCAGCTGTAAGGAGCCGCATCACTGTAAAACGCTTAGCTGTTGCTCAGAAAAGAAACCTGTCAGACGAGAAATGTTTCGCCTTGCAAGACCATCCTCTGCCTTCGTCTGCGCAGCGCAAGTAATCAAACGAACTGGTAATAGTCCAGTGAGGAGCGATTCGTATTTTCAAGTGCTTCCCAGCAGACTCGGGATGCACGGAAACTTTACCTCGAGAGATATGTCTCTCTGTGTACTGTTAGATCTGAAATCGGTTCCTTGCCAATATATTCATCAGGCATCGTTTCATCACGCACAGGTACGCCTTCCAGTCTGCTTCATGTCTCGGAGGCGTACCTTCTCTGCTATCTTCTGGCCGTCTCTCTCCTAGCTCTTCCGCACGACTGTAAAACGCCGGGGTCTCTCTGTTTCAGGAAAAGGGCTACACCGCAAGCTCTTTCGGCCGCAGAGTTTGAAACCTCCGGAGAGAGAGCCTGTGCGCTCTTGCTTAGTCGAAGAAGCTTCGCGCGCATTCCCGGGCATTCTCAGCAGACTCCGGCTCCACAGGTTCTTTCCACTAAGAGGTAAAGCTGTCTGCGAACTGCTAAGACTACAACGTGTTGCTGTCAAAAGTTTTCTTCGTGTCCCCGTTCCAAAGTCACAGAAAAGAAGTGGGTCTGTTCCTTCCCTCCGACAGCAGCAGTCATTTAAATCTTCATCCATCTCAGCTGTAAGCAGCCGCATCACTGTAAAACGCTTAGCTGTTGCTCAGAAAAGAAACCTGTCAGACGAGAAATGTTTCGCCTTGCAAGATCATCCTCTGCCTTCGTCTGCGCAGCGCAAGTAATCAAACGAACTGGTAATAGTCCAGTGAGGAGCGATTCGTATTTTCAGGTGCTTCCCAGCAGACTCGGGAAGCACGGAAGCTTTACCTCGAGAGATATGTCTCTCTGTGTACTGTTAGATCTGAAATCGGTTCCTTGGCAATATATTCATCAGGCATCTGTTCATCACGCACAGGTACGCCTTCCAGTCTGCTTCTTGTCTCGGAGCCGTACCTTCTCTGCTATCTTCTGCCTGTCTCTGTCCCAGCTCTTCCGCACGACTGTATAACGCCGGGGTCTGTCTGATTCAGGAAAACGGCTACCCCGCAAGCTCTTTCGGCCGCGGAGTTTGAAACCTCCGGAGAGAGTGCCTGTGCGCTCTTGCTTAGTCGAAGAAGCTTCACGCGCATTCCTGGGCATTTCTTTTCTGAGCAACAGCGAGGCGTTTTACAGTGATGCGGCTGCTTACAGCTGAGATGGATGAAGATTTAAATGACTGCTGCTGTCGGAGGGAAGGAACAGACCGACTCCTTTTCTGTGACTTTGGAACCGGCTGTAAAAGGGGCTCCGTTAGGAGGGACATGAGTGTAATTACACAGGAGTGTCATAGGGGCTCTAGAAACGGCTCCATGGGAGAGACTAAGAGCGAGATAGGGACTCAAGAGAGGGTCCCATATGCGCGAGTTAGCGCAGGGATAGGAACTTTATAGGGGTTCCACTGGGGCGACACAGGGCGCGATAGGGGCTCAATAGAGGGTGGCATAAGGTGTACGGAGGGTTCGACAGGTGCTCTTCGGAGGGCTTTATGGCGGGATCATAAGGGGAGCGATATGGGCTCTCTAGGAGGCAGCAGAAGTGCGACTGAGTGTGCCGTAGATGCTGTACAAGAGGCTCCATAGGAGGAAGATAGGGAGCAAGAAACGGGCTCTATAGAGGGCTGCATAGTGGAGAGAAAGATAGAGATTGCGGCTCGATAGCAGGGAATTTCTGGCGCTGATAGAAGATCTAGCGGGAGTTCCGTGGAGGAGAGAGCAAGAGCGAGATAAGGACTATGTATAAGACCCCACAGCGAGGACTTGACGGGCACAATAGGGGCGTGTGTAGAGGGGAGAGAGAGGGCGTATTAGGGTCTCTAGGGGTGCCCCTTGCGGGATAGAGAGGGCGTGATAAGTGCTCTATCGGGGTTCGATAGCGTAGACCTAGGGGGCGAGATAGGGTCTCTCTATAGAGCTTTAGAAGGGAGACAAAGAGCAAGAAAGGGGCTCCGTATGTTGGACTTCTTGGTCGTGAGGGGAGCTCTATAGACGTTTCCATGGGTGCAAGACAGGGCATGAGAGGGTCTTTGTAGGAAGATGTAAACGGGGTACAGAGGGTGTGCTAAGTGCTCTACAAGGGGGCACGATATCAGCAACTTAGGGGGCGCTCGAGGGGCTCTATAGAGGGCTCTATAGGCACACTACAGGAAGCGATAGGGGCTGTTTAATGGGTTCCGTAGGGACGGTGAAGGGAGCTCTATAGAGACAATAAGCGAGATAAGGTCTCTAGAGAGGGCTCCACGTGTGGGACTTATTAGCCGTGATAGGAGATCTACAGGGGTTTCCATGGGGGCGACGTAGAGTATGATAGGGGCTCCATAGGTGGGATATAGGGAGCCCGAAACGGGTTCTATACAGGGCTCCATTGGCGAAACAGAGCAAGATAGGGGCTCTGGAGGGGGCGCCATAACCCCACTGCAGGGCGCGGTAATGGTCGTAGAAGGGACTCCGTAAGAGGGATGCAGGGACAGTGAAAACACCTCTCTAGAAGACTCCATAGGGGAGAAAAAGAGCGAGATAGCAAACTCTATATTCGGCACTTATTGGCCATTATGGGAGCTCTCCGTAGGTCGCACGCTAAGCGCAACAGAGGGTGCGATAAGGGCTGTTAAAGGGGCTCCATAGGAGGGACATTGAGAGCGTGATAGGGACTCTAGAGACAGGTCCGTAGGGGAGAGAGAGAGAGAGATCGGGGCTCTAGATGTGGCGCCGTATGCCAACTTCAGGGCACGATAACGCCCGTAGAAGGGACTCCATACGAAGGACAGAGGAAGAGTGATAGCACCTCTCTAGAAGGCACCATAGGAGAGAGAAAGTGTGAAAGAGGGGCTCTAGAGGGGGTTCCATAGGCGAAACATATCGGCTGGGATGGGAGCTCTGTATGGGGTTCCACGAGGGTGAAAAAAAGGCGTGATGTGAGCTGAATAGCGGGCAACATATGAGTTAGAGAGGGGTCGATACGTGCTCTGCAAGTGACTCCACAGCGAGATCATAAGGGAAGAGATAAGGGCTCTCTAGGGGGCACCAGAAGTGCGACTGAGTGTTCCAAAGAGTCTACCCCTGCGGCTCGATAGGAGGAAGAAAAGGAGCAAGAAATGGGCTCGACAGAGGGCTGCAGAGTGAAGAGAAAATTGGGTTGAGGAAACCAACAATGGGCTCAGAGAACCAAAAATATATTGAGGAACCCAAAAATGGAGGGAGGAACCAAAAAATGGGCTCAGGAACCCAAAAATGGAGTGAGGAATCAAAGAAATGGGCTCAAGAATTCAAAAATGGATTGAGGAATCCAAAAATGGATTGAGGAACCCCAAAAAAGGGCTCAGGAACCAAAAAATGGATTAAGGAACCCCAAAATGGATTGAGGAAACAAAAATTGGCTGAGGAATCCAAAAATGGCCCGAAGAAGCCAAAAATAAATTGAGGAAACAAAAAATAGGCTGAGGAACCCCAAAATGGATTGAGGAACCCAAAACCGGATTGAGTAACCCAAAAATGGGCTCATGAAACCAAAAATGGATCGAGGAACCCAAAAATGGGCTCAGGAACCCAAAAATTGCCTGAAGAATCCAAAAATGGATTGAAGAACTCGAAAAAGAATTGAGGAAAGAAAAAATGGCCTCAGGAACCAAAGAATGGATTGAGGAACCCCAAAACAATCTCAGGGACTTAAAAATGGATTAAGGAACCAAAAAATGGATTGAGGAACTCAAAAATGGGCTGAGGAACCAATAAATGGATTGAGGAACCAAAAAATGGGCTCAGGAACCCCAAAACGGATTGAGGAAACCAAAAATGGGCTGAGGATACCAAAAATGGGCTGAATAACCCAAAAATGGATTGAGAAACCCAAAAATGGCCTGAAGAACCAAAAAAAATGTATTGAGGAAACAAAAAATTGGGTGCGGAACCAAAAAAATGGATTAAGGAACCCAAAAATGGGATGAGGAAACAGAAAAAAGGATTGAGGAACCCAAAATGGATTGAGAAACCCGAAAAATTGCTCAGGAAACCATTTTTTGGTTCCTCAATCCATTTTGGGGTTCCTGAGCCCATTTTGGGGATTCCTCAATCCATTTTTGGATTCATGTGTCCATTTTTGGAGTCCTCAGGCAATTTTTGAGTTCCTGAGACCATTCTTGTGTTCCTGTGCCATTTTTGGGTTCCTCAATCCATTTTTGGTTTCCTCAATCCATTTTTGGGCTCTTCATTCCATTTTTTTTTCTTCAGCACATTTTTACGTTCCTCAGCACATTTTTTTGATTCCTCAATCCATTTTTGGTTTCCTTAATCTATTTTTTGGTTCCTCAGCCCATTTTTGGATTTCTCAATCCATTTTTTGGTTCCTTAAACCATTTTGGGGTTCTTGAGCCCATTTTGGGGTTCCTCAATCCATTTTTTGATTTCTCAGACCATTTTTGGTTTCCGCGGTCCATTTTCTATTTCCTCAATCCATTTTTGGGTTCCTCACCCCATTTTTGAGTTCTTCAGCCCATTTTTAGGTTCCTCAAACCATGTTTGGGTTCCTGAGACCATTTTTGGGTTTATGAGACCATTTGGGGGTTCCTCAATCCATTTTTGGTTTCTTCATTACGTGAGGAATCCAAAAATGCATTTAGGAAACCAAAAAAGGGCTGCAGAATCCAAAAATGGGCTGCTGAATCCAAAAATGGGCTGAGGAACTAAAAAATGGAATGAGGATTCAAAAATGGGCTAAAAATGGATTGCGGGATAGCCGTTTTCCTGTATCAGACAGACCCCGGCATTTTACAGTCGTGCGGAAGAGCTGGGACAGAGACGGGCAGAAGATAGCAGAGAAGGTACGGCTCCGAGACAAGAAGCAGTTTGGTAGGCGTACCTGTGTGTGATGAACATATGCCTGATGAATATATTGGCAAGGAACCGATTTCAGATCCAATAGTACACAGAGAGGCATATCTACGGCTACCCCGCAAGCTCCTTCGGCCGCGGAGTTTGAAACCTCCGCAGAGAGAGCCTGTGCGCTCTTGCTTAGTCGAAGAAGCTTCGCGCGCATTCCCGGGCATTTTCAGCAGACTCCGGCTCCACAGGTTCTTTCCACTAAGAGGTAAAGCTGTCTGCGAACTGCTAAGACTAAAACGTGTAGCTGTCAAAAGTTTACTTCGTGCCCCCATTCCAAAGTCACAGAAAAGGAATCGGTCTGTTCCTTCCCTCCGACAGCAGCAGTCATTTAAATCTTCATCCATCTCAGCTGTAAGCAGCCGCATCACTGTAAAACGCTTAGCTGTTGCTCAGAAAAGAAACCTGTCAGACGAGGAATGTTTCGCCTTGCAAGACCATCCTCTGCCTTCGTCTGCGCAGCGCAAGTAATCAAACGAACTGGTAATAGTCCAGTGAGGAGCGATTCGTATTTTCAAGTGCTTCCCAGCAGACTCGGGATGCACGGAAACTTTACCTCGAGAGATATGTCTCTCTGTGTACTGTTAGATCTGAAATCGGTTCCTTGCCAATATATTCATCAGGCATCGTTTCATCACGCACAGGTACGCCTTCCAGTCTGCTTCATGTCTCGGAGGCGTACCTTCTCTGCTATCTTCTGGCCGTCTCTCTCCTAGCTCTTCCGCACGACTGTAAAACGCCGGGGTCTCTCTGTTTCAGGAAAAGGGCTACACCGCAAGCTCTTTCGGCCGCGGAGTTTGAAACCTCCGGAGAGAGAGCCTGTGCGCTCTTGCTTAGTCGAAGAAGCTTCGCGCGCATTCCCGGGCATTCTCAGCAGACTCCGGCTCCACAGGTTCTTTCCACTAAGAGGTAAAGCTGTCTGCGAACTGCTAAGACTACAACGTGTTGCTGTCAAAAGTTTTCTTCGTGTCCCCGTTCCAAAGTCACAGAAAAGAAGTGGGTCTGTTCCTTCCCTCTGACAGCAGCAGTCATTTAAATCTTCATCCATCTCAGCTGTAAGCAGCCGCATCACAGTAAAACGCTTAACTGTTGCTCAGAAAAGAAACCTGTCAGACGAGAAATGTTTCGCCTTGCAAGATCATCCTCTGCCTTCGTCTGCGCAGCGGAAGTAATCAAACAAACTGGTAATAGTCCAGTGAGGAGCGATTCGTATTTTCAGGTGCTTCCCAGCAGACTCGGGAAGCACGGAAGCTTTACCTCGAGAGATATGTCTCTCTGTGTACTATTAGATCTGAAATCGGTTCCTTGCCAATATATTCATCAGGCATCTGTTCCTCACGCACAGGTACGCCTACCAAACTGCTTCTTGTCTCGGAGCCGTACCTTCTCTGCTATCTTCTGCCCGTCTCTGTCACAGCACTTCCGCACGGCTGTAAAACGCCGGGGTCTGTCTGATACAGGAAAACGGCTACCCCGCAAGCTCTTTTGGCCGCAGAGTTTGAAACCTCCGGAGAGAGTGCCTGTGCGCTCTTGCTTAGTCGAAGAAGCTTCGCGCGCATTCCTGGGCATTTCTTTTCTGAGCAACAGCGAGGCGTTTTACAGTGATGCGGCTGCTTACAGCTGAGATGGATGAAGATTTAAATGACTGCTGCTGTCGGAGGGAAGGAACAGACCGACTCCTTTGCTGTGACTTTGGAACGGGGGCACGAAGAAAACTTTTGACAGCTACACGGTTTAGTCTTAGCAGTTCGCAGACAGCTTTACCTCTTAGTGGAAAGAACCTGTGGAGCCGGAGTCTGCTGAGAATGCCCAGGAATGCGTGCGAAGCTTCTTCGACTAAGCAAGAGCGCACAGGCACTCTCTCCGGAGGTTTCAAACTCCGCGGCCGAAGGAGCTTGCGGGGTAGCCGTTTTCCTGTATCAGACAGACCCCGGCGTTTTACAACCGTGCGGAAGTGCTGTGACAGAGACGGGCAGTATATAGCAGAGAAGGTACGGCTCCGAGACAAGAAGCAGTTTGGTAGGCGTACCTGTGCGTGAGGAACAGATGCCTGATGAATATATTGGCAAGGAACCGATTTCAGATCTAATAGTACACAGAGAGACATATCTCTCGATGTAAAGCTTCCGTGCATTCCGAGTCTGCTGGGAAGCACTTGAAAATACGAATCGCTCCTCACTGGACTATTACCAGTTCGTTTGATTACTTGCGCTGCGCAGACGAAGGCAGAGGTGATCTTGCAAGGCGAAACATTTCTCGTCTGACAGGTTTCTTTTCTGAGCAACAGCGAGGCGTTTTACAGTGATGCGGCTCCTTACAGCTGAGATGGATGCAGATTTAAATGACTGCTGCTGTCGGAGGGAAGGAACAGACCGACTCCTTTTCTGTGACTTTGGAACCGGCTGTAAAAGGGGCTCCGTTAGGAGGGACATGAGTGTAATTACACAGGAGTGTCATAGGGGCTCTAGAAACGGCTCCATGGGAGAGACTAAGAGCGAGATAGGGACTCAAGAGAGGGTCCCATATGCGCGAGTTAGCGCAGGGATAGGAACTTTATAGGGGTTCCACTGGGGCGACACAGGGCGCGATAGGGGCTCATTAGAGGGTGGCATAAGGTGTACGGAGGGTTCGACAGGTGCTCTTCGGAGGGCTTTATGGCGGGATCATAAGGGGAGCGATATGGGCTCTCTAGGAGGCAGCAGAAGTGCGACTGAGTGTGCCGTAGATGCTGTACAAGAGGCTCCATAGGAGGAAGATAGGGAGCAAGAAACGGGCTCTATAGAGGGCTGCATAGTGGAGAGAAAGATAGAGATAGCGGCTCGATAGCAGGGAATTCTTGGCGCTGATAGAAGATCTAGCGGGAGTTCCGTGGAGGAGAGAGCAAGAGCGAGATAAGGACTATGTATAAGACCCCACAGCGAGGACTTGACGGGCACGATAGGGGCGTGTGTAGAGGGGAGAGAGAGGGCGTATTAGGGTCTCTAGGGGTGCCCCTTGCGGGATAGAGAGGGCGTGATAAGTGCTCTATCGGGGTTCGATAGCGTAGACCTAGGGGGCGAGATAGGGTCTCTCTATAGAGCTTTAGAAGGGAGACAAAGAGCAAGAAAGGGTCTCCGTATGTTGGACTTCTTGGTCGTGAGGGGAGCTCTATAGACGTTTCCATGGGTGCAAGGCAGGGCATGAGAGGGTCTTTGTAGGAAGATGTAAACGGGGTACAGAGGGTGTGCTAAGTGCTCTACAAGGGGGCACGATATCAACAACTTAGGGGGCGCTCGAGGGGCTCTATAGAGGGCTCTATAGGCACACTACAGGAAGCGATAGGGGCTGTTTAATGGGTTCCGTAGGGACGGTGAAGGGAGCTCTATAGAGTGCTGCCTACGGGAGACAATAAGCGAGATAAGGTCTCTAGAGAGGGCTCCACGTGTGGGACTTATTAGCCGTGATAGGAGATCTACAGGGGTTTCCATGGGGGCGACGTAGGGTATGATAGGGGCTCCATAGGTGGGATATAGGGAGCCCGAAACGGGTTCTATACAGGGCTCCATTGGCGAAACAGAGCAAGATAGGGGCTCTGGAGGGGGCGCCATAACCCCACTGCAGGGCGCGGTAATGGTCGTAGAAGGGACTCCGTAAGAGGGATGCAGGGACAGTGAAAACACCTCTCTAGAAGACTCCATAGGGGAGAAAAAGAGCGAGATAGCAAACTCTATATTCGGCACTTATTGGCCATTATGGGAGCTCTCCGTAGGTCGCACGCTAAGCGCAACAGAGGGTGCGATAAGGGCTGTTAAAGGGGCTCCATAGGAGGGACATTGAGAGCATGATAGGGACTCTAGAGACAGGTCCGTAGGGGAGAGAGAGAGAGAGATCGGGGCTCTAGATGTGGCGACGTATGCCAACTTCAGGGCACGATAACGCCCGTAGAAGGGACTCCATACGAAGGACAGAGGAAGAGTGATAGCACCTCTCTAGAAGGCACCATAGGAGAGAGAAAGTGTGAAAGAGGGGCTCTAGAGGGGGTTCCATAGGCGAAACATATCGGCTGGGATGGGAGCTCTGTATGGGGTTCCACGAGGGTGAAAAAAAGGCGTGATGTGAGCTGAATAGCGGGCAACATATGAGTTAGAGAGGGGTCGATACGTGCTCTGCAAGTGACTCCACAGCGAGATCATAAGGGAAGAGATAAGGGCTCTCTAGGGGGCACCAGAAGTGCGACTGAGTGTTCCAAAGAGTCTACCCCTGCGGCTCGATAGGAGGAAGAAAAGGAGCAAGAAATGGGCTCGACAGAGGGCTGCAGAGTGAAGAGAAAATTGGGTTGAGGAAACCAACAATGGGCTCAGAGAACCAAAAATATATTGAGGAACCCAAAAATGGAGGGAGGAACCAAAAAATGGGCTCAGGAACCCAAAAATGGAGTGAGGAATCAAAGAAATGGGCTCAAGAATTCAAAAATGGATTGAGGAATCCAAAAATGGATTGAGGAACCCCCAAAAAGGGCTCAGGAACCAAAAAATGGATTAAGGAACCCCAAAATGGATTGAGGAAACAAAAATTGGCTGAGGAATCCAAAAATGGCCCGAAGAAGCCAAAAATAAATTGAGGAAACAAAAAATAGGCTGAGGAACCCCAAAATGGATTGAGGAACCCAAAACCGGATTGAGTAACCCAAAAATGGGCTCATGAAACCAAAAATGGATCGAGGAACCCAAAAATGGGCTCAGGAACCCAAAAATTGCCTGAAGAATCCAAAAATGGATTGAAGAACTCGAAAAAGAATTGAGGAAAGAAAAAATGGCCTCAGGAACCAAAGAATGGATTGAGGAACCCCAAAACAATCTCAGGGACTTAAAAATGGATTAAGGAACCAAAAAATGGATTGAGGAACTCAAAAATGGGCTGAGGAACCAATAAATGGATTGAGGAACCAAAAAATGGGCTCAGGAACCCCAAAACGGATTGAGGAAACCAAAAATGGGCTGAGGATACCAAAAATGGGCTGAATAACCCAAAAATGGATTGAGAAACCCAAAAATGGCCTGAAGAACCAAAAAAAATGTATTGAGGAAACAAAAAATTGGGTGCGGAACCAAAAAAATGGATTAAGGAACCCAAAAATGGGATGAGGAAACAGAAAAAAGGATTGAGGAACCCAAAATGGATTGAGAAACCCGAAAAATTGCTCAGGAAACCATTTTTTGGTTCCTCAATCCATTTTGGGGTTCCTGAGCCCATTTTGGGGATTCCTCAATCCATTTTTGGATTCATGTGTCCATTTTTGGAGTCCTCAGGCAATTTTTGAGTTCCTGAGACCATTCTTGTGTTCCTGTGCCATTTTTGGGTTCCTCAATCCATTTTTGGGCTCTTCATTCCATTTTTTTTTCTTCAGCACATTTTTACGTTCCTCAGCACATTTTTTTGATTCCTCAATCCATTTTTTGGTTTCCTTAATCTGTTTTTTGGTTCCTCAGCCCATTTTTGGATTTCTCAATCCATTTTTTGGTTCCTTAAACCATTTTGGGGTTCTTGAGCCCATTTTGGGGTTCCTCAATCCATTTTTTGATTTCTCAGACCATTTTTGGATTCCGCGGTCCATTTTCTATTTCCTCAATCCATTTTTGGGTTCCTCACCCCATTTTTGAGTTCTTCAGCCCATTTTTAGGTTCCTCAAACCATGTTTGGGTTCCTGAGACCATTTTTGGGTTTCTGAGACCATTTGGGGGTTCCTCAATCCATTTTTGGTTTCTTCATTACGTGAGGAATCCAAAAATGGATTTAGGAAACCAAAAAAGGGCTGCGGAATCCAAAAATGGGCTGAGGAACTAAAAAATGGAATGAGGATTCAAAAATGGGCTAAAAATGGATTGCGGGATAGCCGTTTTCCTGTATCAGACAGACCCCGGCATTTTACAGTCGTGCGGAAGAGCTGGGACAGAGACGGGCAGAATATAGCAGAGAAGGTACGGCTCTGAGACAAGAAGCAGTTTGGTAGGCGTACCTGTGTGTGATGAACATATGCCTGATGAATATATTGGCAAGGAACCGATTTCAGATCCAATAGTACACAGAGAGGCATATCTACGGCTACCCCGCAAGCTCCTTCGGCCGCGGAGTTTGAAACCTCCGCAGAGAGAGCCTGTGCGCTCTTGCTTAGTCGAAGAAGCTTCGCGCGCATTCCCGGGCATTTTCAGCAGACTCCGGCTCCACAGGTTCTTTCCACTAAGAGGTAAAGCTGTCTGCGAACTGCTAAGACTAAAACGTGTAGCTGTCAAAAGTTTACTTCGTGCCCCCATTCCAAAGTCACAGAAATGGAGTCGGTCTGTTCCTTCCCTCCGACAGCAGCAGTCATTTAAATCTTCATCCATCTCAGCTGTAAGGAGCCGCATCACTGTAAAACGCTTAGCTGTTGCTCAGAAAAGAAACCTGTCAGACGAGAAATGTTTCGCCTTGCAAGACCATCCTCTGCCTTCGTCTGCGCAGCGCAAGTAATCAAACGAACTGGTAATAGTCCAGTGAGGAGCGATTCGTATTTTCAAGTGCTTCCCAGCAGACTCGGGATGCACGGAAACTTTACCTCGAGAGATATGTCTCTCTGTGTACTGTTAGATCTGAAATCGGTTCCTTGCCAATATATTCATCAGGCATCTATTCATCACGCACAGGTACGCCTTCCAGTCTGCTTCATGTCTCGGAGGCGTACCTTCTCTGCTATCTTCTGGCCGTCTCTCTCCTAGCTCTTCCGCACGACTGTAAAACGCCGGGGTCTCTCTGTTTCAGGAAAAGGGCTACCCCGCAAGCTCTTTTGGCCGCGGAGTTTGAAACCTCCGGAGAGAGAGCCTGTGCGCTCTTGCTTAGTCGAAGAAGCTTCGCGCGCATTCCCGGGCATTCTCAGCAGACTCCGGCTCCACAGGTTCTTTCCACTAAGAGGTAAAGCTGTCTGCGAACTGCTAAGACTACAACGTGTTGCTGTCAAAAGTTTTCTTCGTGTCCCCGTTCCAAAGTCACAGAAAAGAAGTGGGTCTGTTCCTTCCCTCCGACAACAGCAGTCATTTAAATCTTCATCCATCTCAGCTGTAAGGAGCCGCATCACTGTAAAACGCTTAGCTATTGCTCAGAAAAGAAACCTGTCAGACGAGAAATGTTTCGCCTTGCAAGATCATCCTCTGCCTTCGTCTGCGCAGCGCAAGTAATCAAACGAACTGGTAATAGTCCAGTGAGGAGCGATTCGTATTTTCAAGTGCTTCCCAGCAGACTCGGGAAGCACGGAAGCTTTACCTCGAGAGATATGTCTCTCTGTGTACTGTTAGATCTGAAATCGGTTCCTTGGCAATATATTCATCAGGCATCTGTTCATCACGCACAGGTACGCCTTCCAGTCTGCTTCTTGTCTCGGAGCCGTACCTTCTCTGCTATCTTCTGCCTGTCTCTGTCCCAGCTCTTCCGCACGACTGTATAACGCCGGGGTCTGTCTGATTCAGGAAAACGGCTACCCCGCAAGCTCTTTCGGCCGCGGAGTTTGAAACCTCCGGAGAGAGTGCCTGTGCGCTCTTGCTTAGTCGAAGAAGCTTCGCGCGCATTCCTGGGCATTTCTTTTCTGAGCAACAGCGAGGCGTTTTACAGTGATGCGGCTGCTTACAGCTGAGATGGATGAAGATTTAAATGACTGCTGCTGTCGGAGGGAAGGAACAGACCGACTCCTTTGCTGTGACTTTGGAACGGGGGCACGAAGAAAACTTTTGACAGCTACACGGTTTAGTCTTAGCAGTTCGCAGACAGCTTTACCTCTTAGTGGAAAGAACCTGTGGAGCCGGAGTCTGCTGAGAATGCCCAGGAATGCGTGCGAAGCTTCTTCGACTAAGCAAGAGCGCACAGGCACTCTCTCCGGAGGTTTCAAACTCCGCGGCCGAAGGAGTTTGCGGGGTAGCCGTTTTCCTGTATCAGACAGACCCCGGCGTTTTACAGCCGTGCGGAAGTGCTGTGACAGAGACGGGCAGAAGATAGCAGAGAAGGTACGGCTCCGAGACAAGAAGCAGTTTGGTAGGCGTACCTGTGCGTGAGGAACAGATGCCTGATGAATATATTGGCAAGGAACCGATTTCTGATCTAATAGTACACAGAGAGACATATCTCTCGATGTAAAGCTTCCGTGCATCCCGAGTCTGCTGGGAAGCACTTGAAAATACGAATCGCTCCTCACTGGACTATTACCAGTTCGTTTGATTACTTGCGCTGCGCAGACGAAGGCAGAGGTGATCTTGCAAGGTGAAACATTTCTCGTCTGACAGGTTTCTTTTCTGAGCAACAGCGAGGCGTTTTACAGTGATGCGGCTCCTTACAGCTGAGATGGATGAAGATTTAAATGACTGCTGCTGTCGGAGGGAAGGAACAGACCGACTCCTTTTCTGTGACTTTGGAACCGGCTGTAAAAGGGGCTCCGTTAGGAGGGACATGAGTGTAATTACACAGGAGTGTCATAGGGGCTCTAGAAACGGCTCCATGGGAGAGACTAAGAGCGAGATAGGGACTCAAGAGAGGGTCCCATATGCGCGAGTTAGCGCAGGGATAGGAACTTTATAGGGGTTCCACTGGGGCGACACAGGGCGCGATAGGGGCTCATTAGAGGGTGGCATAAGGTGTACGGAGGGTTCGACAGGTGCTCTTCGGAGGGCTTTATGGCGGGATCATAAGGGGAGCGATATGGGCTCTCTAGGAGGCAGCAGAAGTGCGACTGAGTGTGCCGTAGATGCTGTACAAGAGGCTCCATAGGAGGAAGATAGGGAGCAAGAAACGGGCTCTATAGAGGGCTGCATAGTGGAGAGAAAGATAGAGATAGCGGCTCGATAGCAGGGAATTTCTGGCGCTGATAGAAGATCTAGCGGGAGTTCCGTGGAGGAGAGAGCAAGAGCGAGATAAGGACTATGTATAAGACCCCACAGCGAGGACTTGACGGGCACGATAGGGGCGTGTGTAGAGGGGAGAGAGAGGGCGTATTAGGGTCTCTAGGGGTGCCCCTTGCGGGATAGAGAGGGCGTGATAAGTGCTCTATCGGGGTTCGATAGCGTAGACCTAGGGGGCGAGATAGGGTCTCTCTATAGAGCTTTAGAAGGGAGACAAAGAGCAAGAAAGGGGCTCCGTATGTTGGACTTCTTGGTCGTGAGGGGAGCTCTATAGACGTTTCCATGGGTGCAAGACAGGGCATGAGAGGGTCTTTGTAGGAAGATGTAAACGGGGTACAGAGGGTGTGCTAAGTGCTCTACAAGGGGGCACGATATCAGCAACTTAGGGGGCGCTCGAGGGGCTCTATAGAGGGCTCTATAGGCACACTACAGGAAGCGATAGGGGCTGTTTAATGGGTTCCGTAGGGACGGTGAAGGGAGCTCTATAGAGTGCTGCCTACGGGAGACAATAAGCGAGATAAGGTCTCTAGAGAGGGCTCCACGTGTGGGACTTATTAGCCGTGATAGGAGATCTACAGGGGTTTCCATGGGGGCGACGTAGGGTATGATAGGGGCTCCATAGGTGGGATATAGGGAGCCCGAAACGGGTTCTATACAGGGCTCCATTGGCGAAACAGAGCAAGATAGGGGCTCTGGAGGGGGCGCCATAACCCCACTGCAGGGCGCGGTAATGGTCGTAGAAGGGACTCCGTAAGAGGGATGCAGGGACAGTGAAAACACCTCTCTAGAAGACTCCATAGGGGAGAAAAAGAGCGAGATAGCAAACTCTATATTCGGCACTTATTGGCCATTATGGGAGCTCTCCGTAGGTCGCACGCTAAGCGCAACAGAGGGTGCGATAAGGGCTGTTAAAGGGGCTCCATAGGAGGGACATTGAGAGCGTGATAGGGACTCTAGAGACATGTCCGTAGGGGAGAGAGAGAGAGAGATCGGGGCTCTAGATGTGGCGCCGTATGCCAACTTCAGGGCACGATAACGCCCGTAGAAGGGACTCCATACGAAGGACAGAGGAAGAGTGATAGCACCTCTCTAGAAGGCACCATAGGAGAGAGAAAGTGTGAAAGAGGGGCTCTAGAGGGGGTTCCATAGGCGAAACATATCGGCTGGGATGGGAGCTCTGTATGGGGTTCCACGAGGGTGAAAAAAAGGCGTGATGTGAGCTGAATAGCGGGCAACATATGAGTTAGAGAGGGGTCGATACGTGCTCTGCAAGTGACTCCACAGCGAGATCATAAGGGAAGAGATAAGGGCTCTCTAGGGGGCACCAGAAGTGCGACTGAGTGTTCCAAAGAGTCTACCCCTGCGGCTCGATAGGAGGAAGAAAAGGAGCAAGAAATGGGCTCGACAGAGGGCTGCAGAGTGAAGAGAAAATTGGGTTGAGGAAACCAACAATGGGCTCAGAGAACCAAAAATATATTGAGGAACCCAAAAATGGAGGGAGGAACCAAAAAATGGGCTCAGGAACCCAAAAATGGAGTGAGGAATCAAAGAAATGGGCTCAAGAATTCAAAAATGGATTGAGGAATCCAAAAATGGATTGAGGAACCCCAAAAAAGGGCTCAGGAACCAAAAAATGGATTAAGGAACCCCAAAATGGATTGAGGAACCAAAAATTGGCTGAGGAATCCAAAAATGGCCCGAAGAAGCCAAAAATAAATTGAGGAAACAAAAAATAGGCTGAGGAACCCCAAAATGGATTGAGGAACCCAAAACCGGATTGAGTAACCCAAAAATGGGCTCATGAAACCAAAAATGGATCGAGGAACCCAAAAATGGGCTCAGGAACCCAAAAATTGCCTGAAGAATCCAAAAATGGATTGAAGAACTCGAAAAAGAATTGAGGAAAGAAAAAATGGCCTCAGGAACCAAAGAATGGATTGAGGAACCCCAAAACAATCTCAGGGACTTAAAAATGGATTAAGGAACCAAAAAATGGATTGAGGAACTCAAAAATGGGCTGAGGAACCAATAAATGGATTGAGGAACCAAAAAATGGGCTCAGGAACCCCAAAACGGATTGAGGAAACCAAAAATGGGCTGAGGATACCAAAAATGGGCTGAATAACCCAAAAATGGATTGAGAAACCCAAAAATGGCCTGAAGAACCAAAAAAAATGTATTGAGGAAACAAAAAATTGGGTGCGGAACCAAAAAAATGGATTAAGGAACCCAAAAATGGGATGAGGAAACAGAAAAAAGGATTGAGGAACCCAAAATGGATTGAGAAACCCGAAAAATTGCTCAGGAAACCATTTTTTGGTTCCTCAATCCATTTTGGGGTTCCTGAGCCCATTTTGGGGATTCCTCAATCCATTTTTGGATTCATGTGTCCATTTTTGGAGTCCTCAGGCAATTTTTGAGTTCCTGAGACCATTCTTGTGTTCCTGTGCCATTTTTGGGTTCCTCAATCCATTTTTGGGCTCTTCATTCCATTTTTTTTTCTTCAGCACATTTTTACGTTCCTCAGCACATTTTTTTGATTCCTCAATCCATTTTTTGGTTTCCTTAATCTGTTTTTTGGTTCCTCAGCCCATTTTTGGATTTCTCAATCCATTTTTTGGTTCCTTAAACCATTTTGGGGTTCTTGAGCCCATTTTGGGGTTCCTCAATCCATTTTTTGATTTCTCAGACCATTTTTGGTTTCCGCGGTCCATTTTCTATTTCCTCAATCCATTTTTGGGTTCCTCACCCCATTTTTGAGTTCTTCAGCCCATTTTTAGGTTCCTCAAACCATGTTTGGGTTCCTGAGACCATTTTTGGGTTTCTGAGACCATTTGGGGGTTCCTCAATCCATTTTTGGTTTCTTCATTACGTGAGGAATCCAAAAATGGATTTAGGAAACCAAAAAAGGGCTGCGGAATCCAAAAATGGGCTGAGGAACTAAAAAATGGAATGAGGATTCAAAAATGGGCTAAAAATGGATTGCGGGATAGCCGTTTTCCTGTATCAGACAGACCCCGGCATTTTACAGTCGTGCGGAAGAGCTGGGACAGAGACGGGCAGAATATAGCAGAGAAGGTACGGCTCTGAGACAAGAAGCAGTTTGGTAGGCGTACCTGTGTGTGATGAACATATGCCTGATGAATATATTGGCAAGGAACCGATTTCAGATCCAATAGTACACAGAGAGGCATATCTACGGCTACCCCGCAAGCTCCTTCGGCCGCGGAGTTTGAAACCTCCGCAGAGAGAGCCTGTGCGCTCTTGCTTAGTCGAAGAAGCTTCGCGCGCATTCCCGGGCATTTTCAGCAGACTCCGGCTCCACAGGTTCTTTCCACTAAGAGGTAAAGCTGTCTGCGAACTGCTAAGACTAAAACGTGTAGCTGTCAAAAGTTTACTTCGTGCCCCCATTCCAAAGTCACAGAAATGGAGTCGGTCTGTTCCTTCCCTCCGACAGCAGCAGTCATTTAAATCTTCATCCATCTCAGCTGTAAGGAGCCGCATCACTGTAAAACGCTTAGCTGTTGCTCAGAAAAGAAACCTGTCAGACGAGAAATGTTTCGCCTTGCAAGACCATCCTCTGCCTTCGTCTGCGCAGCGCAAGTAATCAAACGAACTGGTAATAGTCCAGTGAGGAGCGATTCGTATTTTCAAGTGCTTCCCAGCAGACTCGGGATGCACGGAAACTTTACCTCGAGAGATATGTCTCTCTGTGTACTGTTAGATCTGAAATCGGTTCCTTGCCAATATATTCATCAGGCATCTATTCATCACGCACAGGTACGCCTTCCAGTCTGCTTCATATCTCGGAGGCGTACCTTCTCTGCTATCTTCTGGCCGTCTCTCTCCTAGCTCTTCCGCACGACTGTAAAACGCCGGGGTCTCTCTGTTTCAGGAAAAGGGCTACCCCGCAAGCTCTTTTGGCCGCGGAGTTTGAAACCTCCGGAGACAGAGCCTGTGCGCTCTTGCTTAGTCGAAGAAGCTTCGCGCGCATTCCCGGGCATTCTCAGCAGACTCCGGCTCCACAGGTTCTTTCCACTAAGAGGTAAAGCTGTCTGCGAACTGCTAAGACTACAACGTGTTGCTGTCAAAAGTTTTCTTCGTGTCCCCGTTCCAAAGTCACAGAAAAGAAGTGGGTCTGTTCCTTCCCTCCGACAACAGCAGTCATTTAAATCTTCATCCATCTCAGCTGTAAGGAGCCGCATCACTGTAAAACGCTTAGCTATTGCTCAGAAAAGAAACCTGTCAGACGAGAAATGTTTCGCCTTGCAAGATCATCCTCTGCCTTCGTCTGCGCAGCGCAAGTAATCAAACGAACTGGTAATAGTCCAGTGAGGAGCGATTCGTATTTTCAAGTGCTTCCCAGCAGACTCGGGAAGCACGGAAGCTTTACCTCGAGAGATATGTCTCTCTGTGTACTGTTAGATCTGAAATCGGTTCCTTGGCAATATATTCATCAGGCATCTGTTCATCACGCACAGGTACGCCTTCCAGTCTGCTTCTTGTCTCGGAGCCGTACCTTCTCTGCTATCTTCTGCCTGTCTCTGTCCCAGCTCTTCCGCACGACTGTATAACGCCGGGGTCTGTCTGATTCAGGAAAACGGCTACCCCGCAAGCTCTTTCGGCCGCGGAGTTTGAAACCTCCGGAGAGAGTGCCTGTGCGCTCTTGCTTAGTCGAAGAAGCTTCGCGCGCATTCCTGGGCATTTCTTTTCTGAGCAACAGCGAGGCGTTTTACAGTGATGCGGCTGCTTACAGCTGAGATGGATGAAGATTTAAATGACTGCTGCTGTCAGAGGGAAGGAACAGACCGACTCCTTTGCTGTGACTTTGGAACGGGGGCACGAAGAAAACTTTTGACAGCTACACGGTTTAGTCTTAGCAGTTCGCAGACAGCTTTACCTCTTAGTGGGAAAGAACCTGTGGAGCCGGAGTCTGCTGAGAATGCCCAGGAATGCGTGCGAAGCGTCTTCGACTAAGCAAGAGCGCACAGGCACTCTCTCCGGAGGTTTCAAAACTCCGCGGCCGAAGGAGTTTGCGGGGGTAGCCGTTTTCCTGTATCAGACAGACCCCGGCGTTTTACAGCCGTGCGGAAGTGCTGTGACAGAGACGGGCAGAAGATAGCAGAGAAGGTACGGCTCCGAGACAAGAAGCAGTTTGGTAGGCGTACCTGTGCGTGAGGAACAGATGCCTGATGAATATATTGGCAAGGAACCGATTTCAGATCTAATAGTACACAGAGAGACATATCTCTCGATGTAAAGCTTCCGTGCATCCCGAGTCTGCTGGGAAGCACTTGAAAATACGAATCGCTCCTCACTGGACTATTACCAGTTCGTTTGATTACTTGCGCTGCGCAGACGAAGGCAGAGGTGATCTTGCAAGGTGAAACATTTCTCGTCTGACAGGTTTCTTTTCTGAGCAACAGCGAGGCGTTTTACAGTGATGCGGCTCCTTACAGCTGAGATGGATGAAGATTTAAATGACTGCTGCTGTCGGAGGGAAGGAACAGACCGACTCCTTTTCTGTGACTTTGGAACCGGCTGTAAAAGGGGCTCCGTTAGGAGGGACATGAGTGTAATTACACAGGAGTGTCATAGGGGCTCTAGAAACGGCTCCATGGGAGAGACTAAGAGCGAGATAGGGACTCAAGAGAGGGTCCCATATGCGCGAGTTAGCGCAGGGATAGGAACTTTATAGGGGTTCCACTGGGGCGACACAGGGCGCGATAGGGGCTCATTAGAGGGTGCATAAGGTGTACGGAGGGTTCGACAGGTGCTCTTCGGAGGGCTTTATGGCGGGATCATAAGGGGAGCGATATGGGCTCTCTAGGAGGCAGCAGAAGTGCGACTGAGTGTGCCGTAGATGCTGTACAAGAGGCTCCATAGGAGGAAGATAGGGAGCAAGAAACGGGGCTCTATAGAGGGCTGCATAGTGGAGAGAAAGATAGAGATAGCGGCTCGATAGCAGGGAATTTCTGGCGCTGATAGAAGATCTAGCGGGAGTTCCGTGGAGGAGAGAGCAAGAGCGAGATAAGGACTATGTATAAGACCCCACAGCGAGGACTTGACGGGCACGATAGGGGCGTGTGTAGAGGGGAGAGAGAGGGCGTATTAGGGTCTCTAGGGGTGCCCCTTGCGGGATAGAGAGGGCGTGATAAGTGCTCTATCGGGGTTCGATAGCGTAGACCTAGGGGGCGAGATAGGGTCTCTCTATAGAGCTTTAGAAGGGAGACAAAGAGCAAGAAAGGGGCTCCGTATGTTGGACTTCTTGTCGTGAGGGGAGCTCTATAGACGTTTCCATGGGTGCAAGACAGGGCATGAGAGGGTCTTTGTAGGAAGATGTAAACGGGGTACAGAGGGTGTGCTAAGTGCTCTACAAGGGGGCACGTAATCAGCAACTTAGGGGGGCGCTCGAGGGGCTCTATAGAGGGCTCTATAGGCACACTACAGGAAGCGATAGGGGCTGTTTAATGGGTTCCGTAGGGACGGTGAAGGGAGCTCTATAGAGTGCTGCCTACGGGAGACAATAAGCGAGATAAGGTCTCTAGAGAGGGCTCCACGTGTGGGACTTATTAGCCGTGATAGGAGATCTACAGGGGTTTCCATGGGGGCGACGTAGGGTATGATAGGGGCTCCATAGGTGGGATATAGGGAGCCCGAAACGGGTTCTATACAGGGCTCCATTGGCGAAACAGAGCAAGATAGGGGCTCTGGAGGGGGCGCCATAACCCCACTGCAGGGCGCGGTAATGGTCGTAGAAGGGACTCCGTAAGAGGGATGCAGGGACAGTGAAAACACCTCTCTAGAAGACTCCATAGGGGAGAAAAAGAGCGAGATAGCAAACTCTATATTCGGCACTTATTGGCCATTATGGGAGCTCTCCGTAGGTCGCACGCTAAGCGCAACAGAGGGTGCGATAAGGGCTGTTAAAGGGGCTCCATAGGAGGGACATTGAGAGCGTGATAGGGGACTCTAGAGACATGTCCGTAGGGGAGAGAGAGAGAGAGATCGGGGCTCTAGATGTGGCGCCGTATGCCAACTTCAGGGCACGATAACGCCCGTAGAAGGGACTCCATACGAAGGACAGAGGAAGAGTGATAGCACCTCTCTAGAAGGCACCATAGGAGAGAGAAAGTGTGAAAGAGGGGCTCTAGAGGGGGTTCCATAGGCGAAACATATCGGCTGGGATGGGAGCTCTGTATGGGGTTCCACGAGGGTGAAAAAAAGGCGTGATGTGAGCTGAATAGCGGGCAACATATGAGTTAGAGAGGGGTCGATACGTGCTCTGCAAGTGACTCCACAGCGAGATCATAAGGGAAGAGATAAGGGCTCTCTAGGGGGGCACCAGAAGTGCGACTGAGTGTTCCAAAGAGTCTACCCCTGCGGCTCGATAGGAGGAAGAAAAGGAGCAAGAAATGGGCTCGACAGAGGGCTGCAGAGTGAAGAGAAAATTGGGTTGAGGAAACCAACAATGGGCTCAGAGAACCAAAAATATATTGAGGAACCCAAAAATGGAGGGAGGAACCAAAAAATGGGCTCAGGAACCCAAAAATGGAGTGAGGAATCAAAGAAATGGGCTCAAGAATTCAAAAATGGATTGAGGAATCCAAAAATGGATTGAGGAACCCCAAAAAAGGGCTCAGGAACCAAAAATGGATTAAGGAACCCCAAAATGGATTGAGGAAACAAAAATTGGCTGAGGAATCCAAAAATGGCCCGAAGAAGCCAAAAATAAATTGAGGAAACAAAAAATAGGCTGAGGAACCCCAAAATGGATTGAGGAACCCAAAACCGGATTGAGTAACCCAAAAAATGGGCTCATGAAACCAAAAATGGATCGAGGAACCCAAAAATGGGCTCAGGAACCCAAAAATTGCCTGAAGAATCCAAAAATGGATTGAAGAACTCGAAAAAGAATTGAGGAAAGAAAAAATGGCCTCAGGAACCAAAGAATGGATTGAGGAACCCCAAAACAATCTCAGGGACTTAAAAATGGATTAAGGAACCAAAAAATGGATTGAGGAACTCAAAAATGGGCTGAGGAACCAATAAATGGATTGAGGAACCAAAAAATGGGCTCAGGAACCCCAAAACGGATTGAGGAAACCAAAAATGGGCTGAGGATACCAAAAATGGGCTGAATAACCCAAAAATGGATTGAGAAACCCAAAAATGGCCTGAAGAACCAAAAAAAATGTATTGAGGAAACAAAAAATTGGTGTGCGGAACCAAAAAAAATGGATTAAGGAACCCAAAAATGGGATGAGGAAACAGAAAAAAGGATTGAGGAACCCAAAATGGATTGAGAAACCCGAAAATTGCTCAGGAAACCATTTTTTGGTTCCTCAATCCATTTTGGGGTTCCTGAGCCCATTTTGGGGATTCCTCAATCCATTTTTGGATTCATGTGTCCATTTTTGGAGTCCTCAGGCAATTTTTGAGTTCCTGAGACCATTCTTGTGTTCCTGTGCCATTTTTGGGTTCCTCAATCCATTTTTGGTTTCCTCAATCCATTTTTGGGCTCTTCATTCCATTTTTTTTTCTTCAGCACATTTTTTACGTTCCTCAGCACATTTTTTGATTCCTCAATCCATTTTTGGTTTCCTTAATCTATTTTTTGTTCCTCAGCCCATTTTTGGATTTCTCAATCATTTTTTGGTTCCTTAAACCATTTTGGGGTTCTTGAGCCCATTTTGGGTTCCTCAATCCATTTTTTGATTTCTCAGACCATTTTTGGTTTCCGCGGTCCATTTTCTATTTCCTCAATCCATTTTTGGGTTCCTCACCCCATTTTTGAGTTCTTCAGCCCATTTTTAGGTTCCTCAAACCATGTTTGGGTTCCTGAGACCATTTTTGGGTTTATGAGACCATTTGGGGGTTCCTCAATCCATTTTTGGTTTCTTCATTACGTGAGGAATCCAAAAATGGATTTAGGAAACCAAAAAAGGGCTGCAGAATCCAAAAAATGGGCTGCTGAATCCAAAAATGGGCTGAGGAACTAAAAAATGGAATGAGGATTCAAAAATGGGGCTAAAAATGGATTGCGGGATAGCCGTTTTCCTGTATCAGACAGACCCCGGCATTTTACAGTCGTGCGGAAGAGCTGGGACAGAGACGGGCAGAAGATAGCAGAGAAGGTACGGCTCCGAGACAAGAAGCAGTTTGGTAGGCTTACCTGTGTGTGATGAACATATGCCTGATGAATATATTGGCAAGGAACCGATTTCAGATCCAATAGTACACAGAGAGGCATATCTACGGCTACCCCGCAAGCTCCTTCGGCCGCGGAGTTTGAAACCTCCGCAGAGAGAGCCTGTGCGCTCTTGCTTAGTCGAAGAAGCTTCGCGCGCATTCCCGGGCATTTTCAGCAGACTCCGGCTCCACAGGTTCTTTCCACTAAGAGGTAAAGCTGTCTGCGAACTGCTAAGACTAAAACGTGTAGCTGTCAAAAGTTTACTTCGTGCCCCCATTCCAAAGTCACAGAAAAGGAATCGGTCTGTTCCTTTCCCTCCGACAGCAGCAGTCATTTAAATCTTCATCCATCTCAGCTGTAAGCAGCCGCATCACTGTAAAAACGCTTAGCTGTTGCTCAGAAAAGAAACCTGTCAGACGAGAAATGTTTCGCCTTGCAAGATCATCCTCTGCCTTCGTCTGCGCAGCGGAAGTAATCAAACAAACTGGTAATAGTCCAGTGAGGAGCGATTCGTATTTTCATGTGCTTCCCAGCAGACTCGGGATGCACGGAAGCTTTACCTCGAGAGATATGTCTCTCTGTGTACTGTTAGATCTGAAATCGGTTCCTTGCCAATATATTCATCAGGCATCTGTTCATCACGCACAGGTACGCCTTCCAGTCTGCTTCTTGTCTCGAGCCGTACCTTCTCTGCTATCTTCTGCCTGTCTCTGTCCAGCTCTTCCGCACGACTGTATAACGCCGGGGTCTGTCTGATTCAGGAAAACGGCTACCCCGCAAGCTCTTTCGGCCGCGGAGTTTGAAACCTCCGGAGAGAGTGCCTGTGCGCTCTTGCTTAGTCAAAGAAGCTTCGCGCGCATTCCTGGGCATTTCTTTTCTGAGCAACAGCGAGGCGTTTTACAGTGATGCGGCTGCTTACAGCTGAGATGGATGAAGATTTAAATGACTGCTGCTGTCGGAGGGAAGGGACAGACCGACTCCTTTGCTGTGACTTTGGAACGGGGGCACGAAGAAAACTTTTGACAGCTACACGGTTTAGTCTTAGCAGTTCGCAGACAGCTTTACCTCTTAGTGGAAAGAACCTGTGGAGCCGGAGTCTGCTGAGAATGCCCAGGAATGCGTGCGAAGCTTCTTCGACTAAGCAAGAGCGCACAGGCACTCTCTCCGGAGGTTTCAAACTCCGCGGCCGAAGGAGCTTGCGGGGTAGCCGTTTTCCTGTATCGGACAGACCCCGGCGTTTTACAGCGTGCGGAAGTGCTGTGACAGAGACGGGCAGAAGATAGCAGAGAAGGTACGGCTCCGAGACAAGAAGCAGTTTGGTAGGCGTACCTGTGCGTGAGGAACAGATGCCTGATGAATATATTGGCAAGGAACCGATTTCAGATCTAATAGTACACAGAGAGACATATCTCTCGATGTAAAGCTTCCGTGCATCCCGAGTCTGCTGGGAAGCACTTGAAAATACGAATCGCTCCTCACTGGACTATTACCAGTTCGTTTGATTACTTGCGCTGCGCAGACGAAGGCAGAGGTGATCTTGCAAGGCGAAACATTTCTCGTCTGACAGTTTCTTTTCTGAGCAACAGCGAGGCGTTTTACAGTGATGCGGCTCCTTACAGCTGAGATGGATGAAGATTTAAATGACTGCTGCTGTCGGAGGGAAGGAACAG